>MU386606.1:0-87941 GCA_022497025.1 Hypoxylon sp. FL0890
TTTTTTTATTTTTGAAAAATTCCCCGTAACCGAGCCTAAGCGAGGAGTAGGGCCGTAATTTTTTAAAAATAAAAAAAGCCTCGGAAAAATTTTATTAAGAGTTAACGTTAGGGTAGTAAGGATGGATTGCTTAAAATTATTGCTATTAATAAGCATATTTTTAACCTTTAAGGCTTTCTTTTATTAAAGCATATTATTATCTTTATTAAATATTAACTTAAAATTATTGTTATTATTTTATTTAAGTAAAGGAAAGTTATTAATATAAGAATTTAAATTTATGTTTTAATTTAAAGTAAAATTTTATGGTTTATGTTTAAGAATATAAGTAGTATAGTGAGTAGATTCTTCTTTAATATTTAGGATATATATTATATAATTCATAATTATTTTAAAAAGGATTTTATTATTGTTATCTTTATTTTAATTATCTTAAAATGAATGATTAAAAGGAATTAAAGCGTATAAATAATTATACCTTTTTAATTAATAAAGAGCACGTTTTAACTTTAACTTATATAAATTTAAGTAAAGAAGTAAATTTTTTTAATAAGCTTTTTTAGATTATACCATATAATATGAATATTTTTCAAAACATCATTTATAATATAAGGAAAAATTATTATAATAACATATATATTATTTGTAAAGATAAATATATGGCTTGTTACTTTTTAATAAAATAAAAAGCTAGGTTGGTTGGTTAATAAATTTAAGTTAAATTTAATAATTATCTTAAAAATAAATTTAAGAGATAAGAATTGTTTTTTTAAAAAGGTAAAGATCTTTAATTTTAGAGGGAAATAAATAAATGTATAGTTTATAAAGTATATTAAAACGATAATTTATAAGAATTTAATTTAAATTAAAGTATATTTAATAATGATTATAAATATAAGTTAATGTAGATTTTTAAGGAAAATATTTAATATAGTTAAATCGATATAATGTTTTGTTAAAGTCTTATAAATTAAGTATAATGTTTTTCTTAAAAAGAATATAAAGATGTTTTAATAATATATTAAAGAAGTCTTTTTATGACATTAATTTATTTCCCTTTATTGAATATTATATAAAATATAAGTAATATTACTTTAAAAATGTGTTATTAAGATTTTACGTTACTTTTTAAAAGTTACGTATATACCACACTTTAATATAATTGCTTATAAACTTTAAGAATAATTAAGTTTTAAACTTTTTTTTGTTTAAAGTTATTATTAAAAATTGTAAAAAGGTTATAAATTACGTTAAAAGCTTTTTATAAAATAGTTAAAGATATATTTAAAGATGAAGATAAAGAAAAAGATGGAAAAGATAATGGTGAAGAAAATAATTAACGTTGTATTTTTAAGCCGTAAGGCTGGTTAATATGATGTTTAGGTTAAGTTATAAAGCCACGAGATCGGCTAATGCGATGTTTAAATCAAGTTATAGAGCCACGAAAGCGGCTAATGCGATGTCTAGGTTAAGCTTTAAAGCCACGAGGTTAACCACGAAGTTGACCATAAGATTGCTTTATAAGTTTAACTAAAGGTTTATTAATAATATAGTTTATAAGCAAAGCTCTTAAACCATAAAGACATTTAATATAATATCTAAATTAAACATTAAACTTATAAGGTTAATTACAAGATTAATTATAAGATAAGGTAAAAATATTAAGATTAAAAAGTTAATTTTAAATATAAAATAAAAGGTTAAATATAAAAAGATAAAATTAAATTAAAAAAAGAGATTTATAAAGTATATTAATATGGTTTTTAAGTTAAGCTTTTAAGCTATAAGGTTAATTATAAGGTTAATCATAAAATTAAAAGATAAATATATTAAAATTATAAAGTTAATTTTAAATATAAAATATAAAAGGATAAAGTTAAATTATAAAAAAAGGTTTATAAGATATATCTTTATTTTTATTGCTTAAAAAGCTTTTTAATATAATAGCTTTATAATAAAGAAAATATAATAAAAAATTATAATTTAAAAAGAAATTATAAGAAATGATATAAATAATAAAGATATACTTTAAATAAAAATAATTATATAAATATAATAAAGAAGTTATATAATAAAAGGTTATAACTTTTTAAATAAGTAAGTTAACGAAGATATGTTTATTTATATAAGATAAATATAACTTATATAATAAAGTAAGTATAATAAACGTAAAAATATAATAAATTAAGATTTAATTAAATTAAACTATTTTAGAAGGTAAGTATATATATTTAATATAATAATATATAATAAGATTAAATTATTTTAAAAAAAGAGTGTTTAATAAAATATATATGAAGATATTATTAAATATTAAAAAGGAAAAAAAAAAGAAAATAAAAGAAATTATTAAGGATTATATGAATTTTTATATATAAAGAAAGGAAAAATCCTTTATAACTCACACTTTAATACCATATTATACAAGTTTTAATTTTATCTTAATACGTTTATGATATTGTAGTTTTAATCTTTAAAAATTCTTTAATACCTTTATTATGTTATTTTATAAAAGTTTAAACACCTTAAAATAAATTTTAAAGATTTAATAAACTTTTATAGGTTTTAGTTTAGACGTAGTTTTTTTAAGTATAATTAAAATGATAAAGCGTATGGAACGTTTTATCTAATTTATTAAGTTTAAATTAATTATCTTTATATTTAAAGCACTCGCTTAAGTTCCATATTTAAGTATTAGCTTAAAACCTTTATAATTTTTTATTAACATTATAATTATAATTTTAGCTTATATTTTTAATATAGGAGATGTAAAGTGATTTTAAAACGATTTAATTTATTTACTTAGAAAGATATATTTTTAGGGCTTTTACATAAAATTAAAAAGCGATTTAAAATAAAAATAATTATGGTAAATATTATTAAGTATTATATTAAAGAATTTTTAATTATAAATAATAAATCTTAAACTTATAATTTAATAAATAAGATAATTTAAGATTAAAGTAAGATTAACGATATTAAAATGAAAAATATAAAAATATTAATATTAAACTAGTTCATAGCTTGCTCATTTTTTAGCAAAGTTATCCATATATTTAACAAAGATATCATCACCCTCTATAATAATAAGATCAAGCCTTTACTAAAGCATAATATATTTATCAAGTTATAATTTTTCTTAAATTAAGTAAAAAGTTATAATAATAAAGAATTACCGGTAAAGAAGGTATATTTATTTTATATTTATCTTATATTTAATAAATTAATTAAAAAAATAAACGTAATAATTAAATCAAATTTAAGGATAAGTAATATATTTATTACGTTAGTTATATTATAGGTTAATTAAGTAATTAACTTATTAAAAAAGTAAGTTATAAAGAAAATATCCCATTAAAATAATGTTTAATTTATTTAATAATCATATAAATATTCTACTTAATAGCTAATAAAAGATTAAGAATATTAAGATCTTTAAACTTATTATTAAAAAGGTAATTTTATTTAAAAATCTAGGAAAGGATTATATAATTAATATAAAATAACAATAAATTTAAACTTAAATTAATCTTAAAAGATGGTAAAGAAATTTAAAAGATAAGAAGCTACGTTAAAGTTAACTAAGTTATATTAACGTTAAGTAAGATTTTAAATGTTATTAAAAAGAATATAAAGGGAAAAGGCAAAACTATTAAATAAGGTAATAGTAAAGATAATATTAAAGAATAAGTTTTATTAAATAAGCGTTAAAATAACATTTTACCAGGTAGTAAGTAATTTATTACACCATAACTTATTATATAATTAAATATAAAAAGATATATTAAAAGTAGCAAAAAGATTTAAAAAAATATGTTAATTAAAGTAAGTAATTTATTTATAAAAGTAAATGTTTAAGGTTTAAGATTTAAGTATAAGATTAATAAATTAAATTTCTTAAAAACTATAATGCTTTTTCCATCTTAAAAAAAGGAATATGCTTATTAACTTAAAGGTTAAAATTACCTAAAAGAGATTGTAACATTTTTTATAGCTAATAAATTAATATTTATTAATTTAATAAATAAATTAATACTGTTAAATATAATTAAACAATAACTTACGTGATCCATAAAGATTAAATCTTATTAACTTTAAATAAATTATGTATAAAACTAACGCTAACCTTTTTAATCTTTATTATTTAACTTTTAAACACACTTATTTAAAGAATTCTTCCTTCCTTTTTATAATCGACTCTTATTTATAAGGTTTTACGATAATTAGTTAATAATATCGTTATCTTTAATAAAATTATCTTTTAAAGCTATGTTACTTAAGGCCGGATTTATAACTTATAGAATTAACATATTTAAATTTTTACGCTAAATAAAATTAAGTAACAATATCTTTCTTTATATAATTTATTTAAAGATATTAAACAAATACATATAAAATTTTATATAATCTTTTTCTTATTATAGAAAAAAATCTTTAACTAAATATACAATAAATCTAAAACCTTTATTAAAATATTACTCTCGTTATAACATAAATAATTATATTTTAAAACCATTAATAACAATATTAAAGACAATAATAATAAAGGTAGGTTAGCTTAATTTAACTAATAAATTATTAAGTTTCTTAATTATGTTAAAGATAGAGATATATTTTATAATATATTAATTTATTCCGATAAATAAAGTTTTAACTTTAACCAACCTTTTATCTTTAATTTCTAATATAAAAAATGGAAGATTAAGTAAGTTAATTACTTATGCTACCTTCATTTTTTTAATATATTAATTATTTAAAAATATAAGTAAATATTTAAAATAAGTATTAAATATTAAAGTAAAAAGTTTTATATAAAGGAGGTTTAATATGCAAAGAATAACTTAACGATTTATAATATTATTATTAAAAACCTTAATATTTATGTTACACATAAAAAGATTTTTTAAAAAAATTTAATTAAGTGTGGTTTTAATATTATCTTTTAAAACTTTAAGTCTTATCTTTTTTAATTAATATCGTTTTAATTAACATTATCTTTATCTTAACTTATTATTCTTATATCTAATAATATATCCCTTATTTTTAACTTAACGTTTAACTTAACTTTCCATTTATTATTTATAAGCTTATTTATAAGGTTAAAATCTTGGTTTATAACGTTTTAAGTAAATAATTTTATATATTAAAATTTATTTAGCGCCATTTTTAGATAGGAATATTGCGATTTAATAAACTTAATAATTAACGTTATATTAATAAGAATATTATAAATAATCTTATAAAGATAAATATGGTTATTTTTAAATTAATAAATTTAAAACTAAAGATAAGAGATAAGGCTATGATATAATTTAATACCAAATTTAACAAATTTTATATCATCCATATTAAATATATTATCGTATAACGTCTTAATAATAAAAAATATAGATTTTATTGTAAAATCTTTTTAATTTAAAAAAAGGTATTTAAGTTTATTAAGAGGCAGTTAAAAAAGGCTTTTTAATATAAAAACGTTTAATTTATTATTAATTTTATGATTTAAGTTGAACGACTTTAATTAAGTAAATATAATGGAGGGTAAAGAAGTAACGTTTTAAACATGGTTTTTTAATAATTGTAATATATTAAACGGGATTAATAAGGGTTATTATTAAGGATGGTAATTATGTTTAGGTTTTTTTATAAGAAATGAGTTAACTTTTTCCTTTAAATTTTAACGCTTTTTAAAAGATAAATAATCTTATAGAATTAATGAATTATGGTATTAAAGGCGTAGGTTATGTTTTTTTATAATAGTTATAATTATTATGATAAATGTTAATGTAAAAGTATAGATATATTTAATTAAAACGATATATTATAAGTTAGGTAAGATGGTATTAATAATTATATTATTTTGAGTAGATTTAGTTAAGAATAAGTATTTTAAAGCATACTTAAAAAGGGTTTTTCCTATTAGATAAGTTAACTAAAAGTTATGATTTTATAAGAGTAAAGTAAAATAAGGGGATTAATAATATAATTAAATAAAGAAAAATTCGTTGTAAATAATGATTATGTTTAATAAAGCATGCTTTCGGCTAAGCTTTAGTAAATAAATTCGGGGTTATTGTGTTTATGCCGCGCGGGGACTTTATGTTATTAAATACTAACAGCTTATTAAGAAAGAAATAATTAAAATAAAATTAAATAAGAAGGTATATAACGTCATTAAGTTAAAGAAATGTAAAGATATAATTAATTAAAACCTGAAATAAAAACCGCTTTATTATAATTATAAAAAATATAACCACGTAATAAAAAATTACTTAAAAAGAATAAAAGAAATAAATAAATTAACAACTTTAATAGTTAATTTATAAAATATAAATCTACTACCACTATTTATAATAACGATATTTATTAAGAAATAAACTTAAAGTAAAAAGGCGTCGTAAAAAGCATATACGTTATAACGTATATATTATAAAGAAATAATAATAAGTATAAATTCATTATTTAAAAAAACGTTATAACGTTTAATATTATAAAGAATAAAAGAACTTATTAATTAAGAATTAAGTAAAAATAATAAGGATTATGTGGGCAAAGCCCCTTTGAGTTCCTTTTATACGTGATTGCATACATAAACAGTAACTGCATCAAAGGATACAGGCAGCACGATAAGCAACAAGACAGGCAACAGGATGATTTTAAAATGGTGGCAATTAGTATTTATTACATAAATTGATTCATAAACTAATAGAGAAGGTTACGCATCCAGAATACATCGTAGTTGCTCTTAATTTCTATAAAATTATTATTAAAGATAAAAGTAAAAAAGCGATTCTTAAAAAAAAGGTGCCTTAGCTTTTTTATAAAAACGTAACTATTTAATATTAAATATATATCAGCGTCGTAATAAAACGTTATATAAATAATAATCTAAATTTTAACTTTACGACGTTTATTAACAGCTTTAAGCTTAACGTTACATAAGTATTAAAAAAGATAAAAAAGATAAAAAAGATAAAATATAACTATATAGCTTTAATTTAAAACGTTCTTATTATTAAATAAGTAATATATCTCGTTTACTTAGCGATATATGTCGATTTTATTTTATCGATGTAATAAATAAGTTAAGTATATAACTTCATTTATTTAAAACTAGGAAAGTTTATTAATAAACTTAAGTTTAACGTTAATATAAATAATTATTTTAAGTATATTAAAGAGAAATAAAAGGCTTATAAATTAAGTTTTATCGTAATAAGCTTATATACGTAACTTAAGATTTTATTATTACTTATATTATTATTAACTTAACTAGCGTAGTAATAAATAATGTTAAAAGCTTTAAAAGGCTTAAAAGCTTTTCTTAAAACGTATATTAATCAAGAGAATTAAAATATTAATTAACGCTAATAAAGATTATTAAACGTATATAAATGGTAAAGCTAAAAAAACTATTACCGGTAAAAAGGTTAAGGCGGTTATAATAATAATAATCGTAAAGGCTAAAGATAAATCCGTAGTTACGGCAGTTAAGGTAGCTGTAAAGATAGTCGTAAAAATAGATTTTATCGAAAGTAACGGCCGTTCCGGTAAACTTAATGCTATTAAATTTAACCATATTAATTTAATAATTTATATATAAGCTATAATAATAAGGTTTATTTTAATATTAAAGATTTAAATATTTAATAAGTAAAACTTAACTTAATAATAAAAGGTTATATTATAATAAAATAAAATAAGATTAAAAATTAAGAAGAAATTTATATAAAGATTAATAATAAGGAGAAAATTAAAGATGTTTTTACTTACTTTTTAACTGGTTATTATAATAATAATGGCAGATATATATCTTATAACAGTAAAACTTATAATAGTAAAATATTTCTGAAATAAATTAAATAAAAAATAATTAACGCGATAAAAAACCTTACTTATAAAGGTTATAAATTTTTTTTAATAATCGTATTAAATCTTTTTTATATTATATCGATTAAAAATATATAAAATCATTTTAAATAAATTTATTAAGAATTCCTCACTTATAAATATCTTTTAAATAAAACTATTAAATAAAGTAGCTTTTATAAAAGATAACATTTATAACATTATCATTTTTATAAAAGACAATATTTATAATATTATCATCGTAAAGCTTAAAAAAAGTACGGATAACTTTAAAAGTTTTTATTACTACACGTATCTTTAATTCGGCGTAACTCTTAAAGACGACTTATAAAAAATAACCATATATGTAAACATAAGCTATTTAAATAATATAATAAGTAAATCTTAACTCGTAAAGTTTATACTTAACACGTAAAGATTTATAACGTTAATATTAATTATGATAAAAAGCATTATAAGAAAGGTTATATTAATAAAAAAAGTAAAATTTTTAATAAAAATAGTAAGGTTTTTTTATAATAATTAAAAGAAGGTATTTTTAAAATAAAAGTTTAACTAATTCATAATAAGCTTTAACTTAATCTTTTATTAAACATTTCTTTAAAATTAATATATAATAAATATTAATTATTTTTATAAGTATTTAATTTTTAGATTTTACATAAATATATTTATCTTTATAATAATAATTAAGAAAAGAAGCCTTATTAAAAAATATATATTAGTATAAGTAATAGTAATAATACTCTTAAAAATAATGGCTTAAATTATAATATAATATATTAATTTTCTAGAAATAAACAAAAAGAGATTAAATAAAGATTTTACGTTTATTAGTAAAATTAATAAAGTAATAAACATATTAATTTGTTTAAATAAGTTAAAGGTAAATTTATTTTTAAACTTAATAAATAAATTAATAAAGATTAAAAGGAAGATATGTTTTAATTATATTGAAGATTATAAGGTAAAAGGTTTTATTATAATTATTTAAAAGAAAGTTATATTTATATAAATAATAATGGTAATTAATAATAAAATTATTAATAATTTTTAAATATTAAAAGAGTTTAAGTTAATAAATGGAATAATTTATATATTTTAATTAAAAGATAAAATATCTAATAATATTTAAATAATAATATAAAGAGAGAATAAGGTAATAATGATAAGGCTTTATTATTTAAAGCGTAAAAATTTAAAGATATATCTTATATAAAGATGGTAAAAGGCGTATATGTTTATTAAAGAAAATGTATAAATTTTATAAAGAAGGTGTAAGATATAATAAATAAATATAATATATAAAGTAAACTTAAAATTGTTAAGATGAAAAATAATGAGATAATAAAAATACTTTTTATTAAAAGTTAATAATATTAAATTTAAATGATAGTGAAATTATATAATTTAAATATTAAAGATGGAAAATTTAGGAATAAAATTTTTAATAGAATATATAAAAATGGTAAAATGGAGTTTATGAAAAAATTAATTTTTTTTAATTATTTAATTTTTATTGTATAAAGAATAATAAATGGTATCTATAAAAGTTATGTTATTATAGATTTTTAATTATTAAATAAAGTAATGGTACTAAACGTATATTTATTATTAATGTAAGAGTTTATTATTACGAAGTTAAGAAGATGTAATTATATTTTAATGGTTAATGGATTAAAATTCTTTTATTAATTATTAGTATGGCTGGCATATTAAAATAAAATGGTGATTATATTTTTAAAAAAGTTTAAAATATTTAACGTTATATTTATAAGTTTTTATAATAACTTAAGATTTATATAAAAATTTATAGATTAAAGGTTTAAGTTTTATAAGCGATATGTAATGGTATATATAAATAATATTATAATTTTTTAAGATAATAAATAATTATATAAAGTATTTAAATTAATTTTTTTATTTGTTAATTTTAATATTTTATTAGAATTAAGTAAATTATTTATTAATTATTTATATGTTAAGTTATTAGGTTTTTTAATAAATAGTTTTAATATTATTATAATAAAGGATTAAGTTAAGGTATTAAAAAAGTTGGAAATGCCTTATATTTTAATAGTTTTAAAGATATATATCAGCTTAATAAGGTTTTTAAAAAGTTTATTATATGGTATTAATAAAAGATTTTATTATTATAAAAATGTAAAATAAAACTTATTACGGAAAGATGAAAAAATAAATGTTGGAATACTGGTCACGTGGCCCTTATGGCACGTGACCCAGACAGCTAGTAAAGAAACCCCACGACCTTCTCGAAAAAGAGGCCACACTTAGAAAATACAACAACCATCATCCACCAGAATCACCAGTACTGCAGTACGCTTAATTACTCTATCTGACGTTATTGAAGATAAACCTTATCCATCCAACAATAAAAACTTATTTAAGATATTAGTTTAAAAAAAGCGATAAATGAAGAGTATATAGTTTCAACTTATAAAAGAAGAATTAATTAGTTTTAAGATTTTATAAAATAAGTTAATTAATATAGGTTATTTAATTTATTAAAATCCCTTATAGATTATTTTCTTTAAAATAAACATATTAAGAGAAAGAGGTTATAGATTAATAACTTTTTATTTAAATAATTATTAAAATAGTTATAAGGTATTAATGGATTTAATTTATTTAATATTATTTATAAACAAAATATTTATAAAGGTAAAGAAGAAATATTAAGTTATAAAGCTTAAGGTATTTTATTTAGTTTAAATAACTAAAAACTTAGAAGTATAAATTTAATCATATAAATATTTAATTATTACATTAATAAATTATAAAGCAATATAAGGAATAATTAATTAAACTAATTTTAAATTTATATACTTAATGAAATTAAATTTTAAATTAATGGTTATGTTAATTTATCTTTTGTAATTTTATTTAAATATATGGTATATTTTAAGACATATAAACTTAGTGTTAAATGCGTTATTAAGGCTGTTAATTTAATTAAATCTAGCTAATAAGGTAAAAATAGTACAAGATATAAAAAATAAGCTAAATAATATAATTAATAATTTTAATTGTATAATAAAGATATTTATTTATTTATAAGATAAGTTTTATAATAAGTTTCTATAAGGATATAGTTTTAATAAAAAGCTTACAAAGATAATTAAAGAGTTAAAAAATTAGAAAAAAATTAATTAATTAATTATTTTTACTATATATTTAATAACAACGGTTTATTATATATATAAAATAATGATAACAAAAAAATTATATATATTAAATAATTATATATAAATGATCTTTAAAATAATATATAATAAAAAATATTATTTTAACTTATAGAAAATAATATATAATTTAAACAGATTTAACATTTAAAAGATAATAATTAAGTTATAAGAATATGTTATATATTATTTAAAATATTAAATATTATAAATAAATAAATAAATAAAAACTTTTAAATAAATTAAAATTTATTAATAAACTAGCGATTTTATTTTATATAATTATAATAAACTTTATTATTAAATTATTTACGATAAGTTTAATTAAGATGATATGGTATATTTTAAGCTTTAATAAATTTAATAATTTAATGATTATTACATGTAAATTTAATAAAAAGTTATTTTTTATTTTAAGATATTTAATATATAAAGTAAAGAATTAAATAAATATCTTATATAAATTATTATTATTAGTAAAATAAAAAATATTAATAAAGATAATTTTAAATTAAGTGTAAGCAGTTAGTTTGTATAAGTTGCTGTGGGGTACCCACGTGATGGCGTAGGCCTTAAGGCTATGTGGCAGTGCAAGGTACTGCAAGCTTATATAAAAGGAAAAGTTTTCTTATCTAAAATTTAAGGCATATTTTATACGTTATATCATACATAATAATTAATAAAATCAATCTATTAGCTTATATAATAACACCTTGCCGTTATAACTTAAAAAGATTTTAAAGTTAATTAAGTTTTTAAAATTAACTAATAATATTATTTACTTAATAAGATATTATATTAAAGATAAGATTATTAAATCTTATAAGGTAAGGTAATAAATGGTTAAGGAATGACGCAGTTAGAAAAGAATTAAGCAATCATTATTAATAATTTATAATAAGTTATATAAAAGTAAAAAAAGTTATTAAATTATTTTATTACTTAATAGTTAAAACTTATATAGGAATTATATGTAAAGGATAAATAAGTAAAAAAGATGGCAGCTTTTTTATTATTAAATGTCCCTAGCCGTTTTATTAATAATAATAAGGAATTACTATAAGAATTATTACAACTATTAAAATATTTTTATAAGGAAAATTAATTATACTAATAATATAAGGTAAATAAAATAATAATATTAAAGTTAATTTATAATAAGCTAATTATTTATTATAAATAAGTTATAAAATATAACAGTTAAGTTATAAAGATGATTATTAAATTAATAATAAAATTAAATAAAATATATCTTAAATCTCTTATATAAAATTAACCACTTATTTTATAACAACCTACTTAAACTTAATCGCTCGCTTCCTTAATAATAACGATTTAAACCATTTATAAGAATTAAATTAATATACCAACCCTAATACAAACGCCGGTTTTAATATAAATATCAACCTTAATATTAATACCGATTATATAATTACTAGAATCTAATTTGTTAAGTAAACCTAAAACCAACTCTTATATTATCCTTTAAGATAAGTCGTAAAAGATTCTTAAAGAGATTACAACAAATCGCAGAAAGAACAATAATAACTTTAATAATAAATCATCATTTTCCAGATTATCACTACCCTTTAAGATAATTAAACCTTTTAAAATCACTAAGCCAACTAAGAGCAGAAATCATAAGTCTATCAAAATTAATAAGCTTAAATTAAGTAAATATAACAAGTTTAAAAAAGGAAAATTAATTAATAAAAGAAAGTTTATTAATAAAGGAAAATTAGTTAATAAGGGAAAGTTAATCGATAAAGGAAAGTTAATCGTTAAAATAGCTAAAGATAATAACTTAAATTTATCTAATAACTTAAACTCTTTAGATAATAACTCTTCAAATAATAAATCCAGTTCTGATAGCAATAATAATAACTACAAATCTAAGTCACTAAACTTTAATTCTAATTATTATTATCGCTATTAACATAAAAAACAAAAGTCGAAGATATTTAAAGATAAATCTAAAAACAAGTATAAATCTAAAAAAAGATATAAATTAAACTAAAAACACTTTAACTTTAATATTAACAAAAAGAATCACTTAAAAAATCAAAATAATTAGCAAATTTACCAAAAAACCTTTATACTTTCCCTAAAAGAGATTAATTATATTAAAAGATAGAAGCTCATTAAGCTTAATAAACTAAAGATTATTAAAACAATTATATATATATATTAATAAGCTTTATTAAACCTTATTAACAGAATAAAAAAAGGAATAAAAATATTAAAATTATTTAATAAAACTTATATCTTAATTAATAAAGTTTATTAATAAAACCTATAAAATACTTTACTTAAATATAAATATAATAAAAAATTTAATTAAATATAATTTATAATAACGGTTAACTATATAAAAAGTTTATAAGTTTAAAATAAAGTTTAATAAAAAATAATAAATTATAATATTCTTAATAAACTATAAAGATAAAGTAAAAAACTAAATAAAGATTATTTAAAAAATGTTAAAAAAATAAAAGTTTAATATTATAAAGGTTATTAATAACTTTATAAATGAATTTAAAGATAAAATTAATAAATTACATAATAATTATAAGAATAACATATTATTATATAACATATAATGCGATGGAAAAGGTAAATAAGGTAACGGTAAAAAACTTAAAAAATATAAGAATATATTTAATTAAGATTTTAAGAAAAAATATTTTTATTATAAATGTAATAAATATAAATATCTTTAAAAATTACTTAAATAAAAAATCTAATAAAATATAATTAAAAATCTTAATAAGTTATACCGCTTAAAGTTAAAATATTAACTACGTTTTAACATTACTTAAAGGATTATCGGAGTATGTAATAAAGGGAAGGGTATATATAATAAAAGTAGATAATATTAATTTAAAATAACTTATTTAGTACTATAAAGTAAAGTAAACAAAAACTAACCTAAATTATATATCATTTTAGATAAAACTAAATGGATAATTATATATTAGCGTTACTTATTTCCAACCTATTTAATCGAATGGTATTAAGTTTATGGCTAAAACGTATAATTTAACTAAGGATAACGTTTTATATAAGTTACTCCTTTTAAATATAAGAGTAAATATACACATTATAAATGATATGAACAACTTTCTTAAAGATATTATAATTAAGCTCCTTAAGGGCTATATTATGGGTACTAGTGATAAACCTATTAAGGTTATAATAATAAGTATAATAAAGTATAAGTTAATAAATAATAAGGAATAATATAATAAAATAATTTTGATATATTATTTATTTATTAAGAACTTTCTTTTAAAAATTTTCTTAAAAGAAATATTTTATTATGTTAAAAGATATTTAAAAAATAATAAAATATATAAGCTTAATAGCTTTATATTAACTACCTTTAACGTTTAAAAAAAAGTTCTTTTTATAATAATATAAAAAACTTAAACTTAATATAAAACTAAATTAATAAAGATACATATTAAGGATGGCGTTATAAGATATTATAAAAGCTAAATTAACTTTAACAAAATCACTTATAATATTATTTAAAAGATTAACAAAAAAAGTAAAAAATAAATTAATTTTTTAACATAAACAACTTTATTACTTTAACATAAAAAGATTAAAATAAATTATATAAAGAATTACAAGTATTAATTTAAATTTATCACTTATAATTAATCTCTTTTATTATATATATAACCATATAAAAATTAAGAAAATTCCCTTAAAAAATCCTTAAAAACATAAGTAATACATAAAAAACATTACATAATATAATCTTAATAAGATTAAACTTATATTAATAAAAAATTATTAATATTTTAACTTAATTATTAATAATAATAACAAATATTAAAAGTTTAAAAGCTATAAATTAAAAAATAAAGTTTTAAACACATTAATCGCTTACATAACTTATATTTACAAAGTTTATAAAGCTTTACTAAATTAATTTAACAACTTTTAAAAATGTTTAAAAATTCTTTAACTAAATGGAAACCGTAAATTTAAAATAAATAAAATAAAAACAACATATAAAAAAAATAAAATTAATCATTTTTATACCCTACAACTAATATTAAAATAAATTATTTAAAAAGGAAATTTAACTTTTTAAATCTAAAAATAAAGTAATATAAATTAATATAAAGATTCCATTATATTTTTAAAATAACATTTTAAAAAATATATTAAATATGATTAACTAAATAAACACTTCTGTCGTTAAAAAAATAACCTTATATAAAAATTATTAAAATAACTTTAAATTAAGTAAAAATTATAAGTTAAATAATATACACTTACACATCTTAAAAAATCGTTATAATGTTTTTATTAAAAAAGCATATAAAATTAAGTTTAAAAAGTTAAAAGCTTAAAAAATTAAAGCCTTATTTCTTAATTATATCAATACTTATAACTTCTTTATTTAAGTTATAAACGGAAGATAATTCTTATAAACGCCTTTTTATCTTTTAAAAATATATAAGGGATGTTAATAACGTCTTTAATATATAAGATATTATTTAATCTTTATTAAAACATATTTAAAAACGCTTACGACATAAAAAGATAAGAAAAAAAGTTAACATATAAAACAATAATAATAACGTTGTTAAAAAAAACTTCATTAATAATGAAAAGAAAAATAAGTTAAAGAAATAAAACCGTCTTAAAAAGAAAAAGCTAAAGATTTATTTATATAAAGCTTGAAATAATTTAAATGAAGTATATCACATATTAATATTAATCACTTAAAAAGGTGTAAGATTAAAAAATATAAAATGTAAAAATTACAAAAGTCTTAAAACCATAATGAATAAGCTGTTTAACAACTTAAAAACAATAAAAGAGAAAAATCTTAATATGGATTATACTCTTTAACTTACCACCAAGCATTAATTATATAAGATTAATATAAATAAATTAACGTTAAAAAAACATTAATTAACTTTAAACGTGAACATTAATTAAATACCATTAATATTAAAATATAAGTAACTTTAAAACATAAAACATTTAAATTTATAAATAAATTTAAAACTACTTATAACTACTTTATTAACGTAAAATAAGTTTTAAAAAAAATACTTATTTAACAATAAACTTAAAAAATATAAAGGTAAAATTATTATAAAAAGATTTATTTAATAAAAAAAATTAAATTATAATAAAACTTAAAAGTAATATTATAACATATATTAATAACCTTTACCGTAACATTAAAGTAAAACATATTATAAATAAATTTTATTATAATATATTTAAACGATAATTTAAAAGAAAAAATCTTTATAAAATAATTTCTTATATTATAAAAATATTTTTAAACTTACTTAAAAGAATATAAACATTATTAATATAATAAAGATAAAATTATTAAATTATAACACACCTTATATAGATTAAAATAATTAAAGGCTGCTTAATAGAAAAAAGCTTATACACTTTTAAAGAAATGTGGCTTTATATATTTAAAGGTTAATGACGTGGTTTACCTTAATAAAGCTATAAGTAATATTATAACGTCATATATAAATGATTTCTTAATATTTAACTGTAACATTAATAAACTAAAAGCCTTTATAAAGAATATTAAGGAAGATATAACTATTACCAACTTAAATAATATAAATTAATTCTTAAGAGTACATATTATATAACTTATACCTATAAGTAATATACGCTTAAATTAAAAGTAGTATATATAAAAGATAATAAAAAATCTTAACCTTAATAAAAGTAAAAAAATTACCACGTTATATAACTTAAAGAGGTTAAAAATGGCTTAACTATACACTAAAAACGATAATACGATTAATTATAAGATTATAAAATACACATCTTTCATTAATAAGTTTATATTCCCGTTATAAGTAATTAAACCTAATATTAATTTTACCGTATTAATATAAGCTTATTTTATAAATAATCTTATGAATAAATATTAAATAGATATTAAATATATAATATATTATTTAAAAAAAACCGTAAAATAGTTAATCTATTATAAGAAACTTATAAAAGATTATTTTTATTTAAAGTATAATTTATTAAGACTTTTTAAAATAATAAACGTAAGCTACGTTAACAATTTAAATATAACAAAATTAATCATAAGATATATATTTTATTTAACTAATATACTAATAGTATAATTAGTGAAATTATAAGCCGTAATAGCTTAAAGCTTTATAAAAGCAGAGTATATTATCATTACATTAATAGTAGCAAATGTTACATAAATTTATAACTTTCTTAAAGAATTAAATCTTATATTATAAAGATTAATTACTTTATTAAACAATAATATAACCGCTATTAAATAAATAGAAAAAACAGCTATAAACAAGTAAAAACAATATATACGTAAGGATTACTATTACTTTTAATAAAAGGTTATAAATAAACACATTTAAATATCTTATATACTTAAAACTTTAAACTTAATTAATAAACTAATAAAACCTTTAATTAAATTAAACTATAAGGAATTTATAAAGTTGTTAAGTTTAAAAGACTTTTAAAGACATCATTAAGTAAGAAGGCGTATAAGTAGTTAATTTATATAAATTATTATAAGACATTTACATGATGGCGTAAACCTTAAAGCTATATAGTAATGTAAGGTATTATAAGCTTATATAAAAAGAAAAGTTTTCTTACCTAAAACTTAAGGCACACTTTATACGTTACACAACACATAGTAATTAATAAAATTAATTTATTAGCTTACATTAAGATAAAAATTTATATTAAAATTTTAATAAATTATATAACGTTATTAAAGTATAATTTTAATAGTTTTAATAAGTTATTATTTATAAATAAATAGTTAAAGTAAATATTATAATTAAAATATAAAAATAATTATTAAATTTTATGTTATTACGAGGTTAAATGTTTTATAAATTAAGATGATTTTAACGTTATAATATAATTTTAATAATTTAAAAGTTATTATTTTAAGGAAATTATTAAATAAATTAATTTATAAATTTAAAATTAAAACTTTTTTATTTATTTTAAAATTATTTAAAGAATTAATTAATTTTAAAGTATAAAGAAAGTTATATTAATAAAAAGTTAAAGTAGTAATAAATTATATAATAATAAATGTAAAGATTAAATATAATTTTAAATGTAATTTAATTTAATTTAACGTAAATAATAAGGTATATTTTTACTTTTATAAAGGATATAATTTATTTAATAAGTTAAAAAGAAAGTAGTTTATATAATAAATAAAACCGTTTATTATTATAAAAAAGATTAAAAATTTAATGTATAAGTTAAACTTTTTTTAATATTAAAGAAGAGCATTGCTATGTGCACTACCATTTTTTGCTAGCGCGGCCTATTTGCACTACCAGTACATCGCTTTCAGCCCCTTTTGCGGGGTCACCACCACATCAAAACGCACCTCCAGCTTCAATCAATTATCCCTCATTCAATACCTGATCAATTTAATTGTAATTAGGGAAGAAGATAGCTTATTTAATTGCGATTCTAACGGTCCTGGTTGCACCATTGTACGACTCTTACATCCCGAGATATTCAAGGTTGAATGCATTAGGAGCTTTGCTACACTGCCACAGTGGCTGGAGGGATCACATGACAGCCAATAAAGACCTCTTATATTCAACCTTGAATATCTCGGGATATAAGTGTCGTACAATGGTGCAACCAGAATCATTAAAATCACAATTAAATAAACTATCTCGTATTCTAATTGCAATCAAATTGATAAGGTATTGGATGGGGGATAATTGATTGAAGCTAAGGCTGTGTTTTGATGTGGTGGCTACCCCGCGCCTGCGATGTATTGGTAGTGTAAATAGGCCGCGCTAGCAAAAAATGGTAGTGCACATAGCAATGCTCTTAAAGAATATATTAAATCGTTTTAATTATATATTTATTTTTAAGGTTAAAAAGTTTAAACTTATATAATAAATGGAAATTAAAGTTAAGTTAAGTTTATATAAAAAGAAATAATAAAAAATATATTTTTTATAAAATAAAAAAAGTTTAATAAGTTATTATATAAATAAAGTAAGTAATAAATTAATGTTAAAATATTTTATTAAGTGGAAAAAGTATAATTAAAAAAATAATTAATAATATTTAAAATCATTATTTATAAAAAATATAATTAAATTAATTAAAAAATATAATTTTTATTATTTATTAACTTTAAAAGATTTAAAGATAAAAAAAATAAGAAAATAAAGTGTTATTTAAGGTAAATAAAAAGGAATCTTTAATATAAAGCTAGTAAAATTAATAGTAATGCCTTAAGTTTACTTAAGGATTTATACCCAGGTTGAATAAAGGAGCGAAACTAAACGATGCCTTATTTTAAGCGCTCTGATTGGTCAATCGCTCGTGGCTAGCCACAACCCCACCGCCATACCCCTTTTCTACCCCATCAACTTCTCTCGACATATTCAAAGGGCAATAACTTTTTCTACAGATATTGCATTGGTATACAATTTGTATTGACTTACAGCCAGAATTGAGAGCTTTATTTTGATATCCATCTCTTACTGGTGCAGCCCTTATACGTGGACTTATACAAGATTGAATTCTGGTGGTTATGGAGAGGGGTGGAGTGGTGTCACGTGTATTGGGGGGCGGGGGGGGGGGGGGGCGGGTTGCCACGCCTGCCACACCTCCTGCCACACTTATTGCGAGAGCTCTGATTGGCTTATTCTAATCGAATAAAGCGCTGCAGTATGCGTAGCAGCCAATTGCGCGAGCGCCAAGCGAGGCGCAATTGGCTGGAGACTAATACGTGGTAAAAAAAGAGAAAAGAGAAGAGGATGAAACGTGTGGGATTTGAACCTAAGGCTATGTGGGTGGCCTGTGCGTACGTGGGTGTGGCTAATGAGAAATCGACTAAACTTAAGGATTGTGCTAGCGCAGTGGGGTGGCCTTTAGTAAAGTTAGTAAAATTAATAATAATAAGGTTAATAAAATAATTAAATGATAATATAAATTATTTTAAAGATAAATATTATAATTTTATTATCTTTAAAAAAAAGTAATAAAATATTTATTAATAGTAATAAAACATTTATTAATAAAGCATTTATTAATAAAATATTAAAAGTATATTTTAAAATAAATTTAAACGATAATAATAATAATAATAAGGCATTTTTAAGCGGTAATAATAATGATAATGTATCTGCCACCGAAGATATATTTATTATTAACGCGTAAACTTACGTTTATTAATTTTAATATATCGTTTATTAATAAAACGGTAATATTTATTAAGTAAAACTTTTTATTTTTTACTTTTTATTTTAAAATTTAAAACATTTTATTAACTTTATTAATAATGTTTATTTATTTATATCACTAGCTTATTTTATAAAACATTACTAACTTATATTATAATTTATTAAATTTTATCTTAAATTTTAATTAAAACTTTTCGTAATCTTTAAAATACGTATTATTATAACGTTAAAATAAATATAAAACCTTAAGTAAATCATTAAAAGGGATTTTAACTATAAAGGTTAAGTTAATATTACTTTTAAAAAATTTAATAAATTAAACTTTTTCAAGTAAAAAAATATCATTAAAGTTATAAATAACGAGTATTAATAAAAATTTTAAAGTAATTTAAAAAAGAAAAAGCGTACTTATTTAAATAAAAGTCGTTTAAGTTAAAACGATATAATTTATATAACAACGTTAACTTTATAAAAATATTAAAAGATAATATTAAATATTTATTTATTAAATTTTTTTAAATTTAAACATGGTAATTTATACTTTTATATATATCTGCTTAAATTAATAATTATTTAAAACGGATATATATTAAATAATAAAACGTTATTTAAATAAAATACATGCTTATCGTAAAGATTACGCCTATAAATATTACGAAACCTTAACATTTAAGCTATTAAACGTAAATAATTTTAAGGTAATTTATATATATAAAAACGTTATAAGATATAATATAAAAACTTTCTTAAAAGAGATTTTTTATTGTTTAAAACTAATTAATTTTATATAAATAATTATCGATTTATTAAAATAAAATATTTTACCATTTTAAACGAGATATAAAAAAGCGATAAAATAATTATCATTTAATAATAGTAAAAAAAAAAAGTAAATAATAATAAGTATTTAGTAAATATATTAAAATTAATTATAAAGGATTTTTATAACGACTTACGCGTAAACGTTTAAAATTTAATAAACGTGTGATGCTTTATATAAAACTTTTACATGGTTAATGGTTATTGCTTAAAAGCTACTAGCGTGGCTGGGTTGCTGAGTGGCCCGTGCGCCTTAAACTAGTCCGTATATGTAGAAGGGCTTGCACGCGTTATAAATCTTTTCCCTTTTTATTCCTTAGTTTTAATTATGCTTACACACTTTTAATAAATAAAGCATAGCCTTTATTCCTTATTCGGTGGCATAATAAAACGTGTTAAAATTAATCATTAAAAATCTTTATAATAATTTACGCGAGCGTGTAAATACTTATAAAAAATGCTTCTTTATTTTATTAAACGATAAAACGTAATTTAATTATAATAAATATCGTTAAACGATTTTATTTTAAAATATAATAATTTTAAATAATATGTTAATAAGTTATTAAATTTAAAAAATATTAACATAAATTTTATTAAGTTATAATAAAAAATCGAAAAGATAAAAATAAACTTAAATAATTTACGTAAAAAATAAAAAGATATATAATATAAAATTAAAGATGTAAAAACTTTATTTATAAAAATAATTATAATAATTAAAAAGATAAATTTATATAATGAGCATTATTATTTACACTATTTATTTTTACTATTAAGCTTTATTCGTATATTTAATATATTGCTTTTACTTTTAAGTTATATTTTAAAAGTTTTATATGGTAAAATCTTCCTTATTAATTAAATATCATATTATTATTAGCCTTATTATTATAATATATTATTGTATTAAAATATTATATTATTATTACTATTAATTATATAAGCTTTTTATTGCTTAAAATGAACTTTTTTTAAGTTTCTTTTTATTATGGAAGTTATTAATTAATTAATTAATATGGTTATTTAATTAATATCGTTGTTAAATCTACCCGTAACTTATTAATTAATTATAAGGCCTTTTTATAAATTATGCAATAATTTTAAAATAGATTTAAAAACGTATATAAAAGTAGTTAAATATAATATTTATAAGAAACGTAGTAATAATTATTATAGTAGAAAGCTTATTATAATTATTTTTATATGCCTTAAAGATATTATCTATATTTTAAAATTAAAAAAGATTTAAAAAGTTATTATTATTAAAGTTAATTATAAATAATAAGCTTAAGTTATATCTTAATTATTGAATAATTAATTTTAATAGTTTAAATTATATAAAGGTTATGAATATTATATAAATTATGAGGTTTTAAAGGATTTATTTGCCTTTTTTTACATTTATGGTTTTATCTTTAAAATAAAAGAGTTAGTAAAGTATATGTTTTATAATTTAGAAGTATAATCCTACGATATTAATATTATTTTTATAAGTAATTCTTTAATAAAAGCTTTATTAATAAAGATATTTATAATTTTTATTAAATGTTATATAAGGAGGATTTAAATAGTTATATCTTTATTTAAGCGTTAATTTATTAATTAAAAGAAGAAGATATTATATATTTTATTTATAAAGATTTAATTAATAAGGATCGTATTATTAACTACTTTTAGTTTAAGCTATAAAGTATTAAGATATGGTAAAAATATTTTTTTATATTATCATTAAATTTAACGTATAAAATTAATAAATATAAAATACCTTTATTTATTAAAATAATAGTTATTTTAATTAGAAATGTTATAAATATTTTTTATAGTTTTATTAATAATAAGCGTTTTAAAACCTTTAATTAAATTATAATTAATATTAAGTAAGTTTATATATAGTTTTAAATCTTTTTATTAAACGTAATTATTATTAATTATAATAATGTTAAGTAAAATATATTCTGCTTATATATGCTTATGGTTAAATTATAATTGTGTGTATTTTATATTAATAAGAATATTATTTTTAACGTAAAAAAGTATTAGAAAAAGGTATTTAATAAGTTAAAAAATCCTTTAATTATTATTAATAAGGTTGTTAAAAATAAGGATGTTATAATTTTTAATATTCTTATTAAGGCTTTTATTAATATTATTAGTTAAATATTTAAGGATATCCTTTATATCTGTTAAGGTTTATTTAACTTATAAAAGTATATATTATATATATTGATTAAGGAAAAGTTTAACTTTATATAGGATTATTTTAAGAAGGAATTTAACAATTAATTAAGTATTATTATATATATTAAAAGGGAGTATATAGGAAATAAACATGAGTAAATGGCTTATTATATTTTAGCAAATAAAAATTATAACTAATAAATTACTTTTTTTATTAAGACGATTTATTAGGATTTAAAAAGTTATCTTTTTAATAATAGTAGTAACTTATTTAAGGTGTATACGGTAATATAAGAGATGGTTATTAAATAAAAATAATAATTTATTATTATATTAAGTATGTAAGTAAAGCGTTTTCGCCGGGAATATTTAAGATTTTATTAATTTAAAGAGTTATCTTATTAAACTATTTATTATTACGTTAATTTATTAATTATAAAATATTATAAGGTAATTAGTTTATTAGTTAATGGTTAGCATTTAAAGGCTTGTAACAATTAAATGAAGGAGTAGTATGATATTTTATATGTTTATGATATTATTATTAAATTAAAATCCAACAAAATTATTAAAAAAAAGAAGATTAATTAATATTAATGGTTAAATTATAATATAATAAAAGAATATCTTTATCTTTAAATTTAAAAACTTAATATTATAGAAAATATATATAAAAGGCTGTGTAATAATAACCTTTTTAATAAGGTTTAACGCGCATTAAAAATGGTAGCGTTGTAATTTAAAACTTTAAACTGTTTTTAAAACTCTTATCTAGTTAATAATAATATACAACATCAGCTTTTATAATAAAAGTATAATAAAAGTCTTAAATAACTTAATATTATAAATAAAGCTTTATTTATAACTACAACTATAGCTATAATATTTAAATTAAATTTAAGTACTTAACCTCGTTAATAAGGCTATCCCTTTAAATTTATATCCTTTACTTTTATTAATATAATTATTCTTATAATTATAATTAAATTATAACTAAATATGTAAACCTATTAATATAATTATCTCTTTAGCTTTAAGAATAAGCTAAAACCTATTATTTTAATAAAATAAGCGTATAATTAAAAGAATAAAGATTATAACGTATTATATTGTTATATAATTAACGGTTTATAAAAAATAATAAAGGAGTAAGAAAGGGAAGAAAGAAAAGGTAATAATAATAAGTATAAAGATTATAAAGTAAATAATGATAATGATAAATATAACGATAATAATATTAAATTTTAATGTATAAGAATAAATATAATTTTTATTAATATGGTAATAAATAAATAAGCTTTATAATAAGTTATATTATTATTTTATAAATTGTGGGGCTGGTTATTATATATGTTTATAATTAGCCATGGATAAATAAAAGGTTTAAAAGTTGTAAAATATTAATAATTCTTTTTATATACGATTGTAATTTATATTTATTATTAACTTTTTTACTTTTTTTATTAATCTTTATTTTAATAATATATATTATATATATATCTTTACGATAAAATATTAGTTATTTTATATCTTGGTATTCTTAATATTGGAAGGGGTAAAATAAAAGTAGTTAAAGAAAGAGGTTATAATTTATTATTTAGGTTATGCTTTATTTATTAAATTATTAACTTTTTGTGTATTGGATTATGGCTTTTTAGATTATAGAATTATTTATTATGCCTGTTGTATCTTGGTGGGTAATGTTTAAATTTTTAATAAAAGTTAAGCAGTTAATAATAAAGGCTTTTATTTCTTATTTAGGCGGATTAGGTTAAAGAGTAAGGTGGTATTTATTTTTAACCTTATCTTTATTAAACAGTATTATTTTTATGTTTTTTTATTTATAAATAGTAAAATCTTCTTTTTTAACCCTTAAATAATATTAATTTTATATTATAAATAATCTTTATTTAATTATATTTAGTTCTTATAATTAAATTTATTTAAATAAAATCTTTAAGTTATAAGAAGCTTTATGAATTTAATATATCTTAGTTATTATAACCTGTTATAAAGCCTTAAATTTTAGCGCTTTAAGTATAAATAATTTAAGTATTAATAATTTATATTTATATATTAATAGCTTTATCTTTTTTATCTTTTATAATTTAAGTAATTATAATGGTAATAAACGTTTATGTCTTGTAATATTTAATCTTATATTAATATAAGAAGGTTATGTTTTATTTAAGATTTATTGGAATTAAGCGATTATAAATGATATGGTTAAATTTAAGCTGAATGATAGTATTTAGTTTAAGTTTTTTATCAATTATTTATGTAATACGATTTTCTTTTGTAACGATGTTTATATTTTATAAGATGGGAATTATATTATTATAGTTTTAAAACCTGACTTTATTTATAAGGGTAAGTATTGCTTTAATACTTATGTATGGAATTTATCGAATAAGTTAAAAGATTTAAATATGTAAGTATTTTTTTTATTAAACCCGATCTTATTATTTAATTATATATATGTTTATGGAGTTATTTTTTGCTTACTTTGTTTAGGTTATTTTTATTTATTATATAATTAATTTAATGGATAATGATAATGTTGATAATTAATATTTTGTTTATTATGTGATTGTGAATAAAGATGGTTTAAGAATTTATAAGTATAAGATGGCTTTTAATAGCAAGATTAATAAGTTATTTGTTAAAGTTATTAGCGGAAGAGGATAGAAGCGGGATAATAGTTATGTTATTAGAGTTGGAGGTGGAGGTGGAGCTGATTTTAGGTTGAATAAAAGACGGGAGCTTTGTTATTTATATTGTATAGGAGAGATAGAATGGGAATTTGATGATGATGGGTTTAAGTTTAGTGATTATAGCGGGTTTAGCGATTATAATTTAAACGATGTGGATTATAATGATTACGATTAAGATTTTGATAATTATATATAGTATTATGTTATATTAAACTTTTTGTTTTTTTTAATAAGCGTGAGTAATAATGATAAAAGTTTAAATCATGGCGATTAAAACGTATATAAGCTTTTATTATTATTTTTTTTAGTTTTTATAAAGAAAGTTTTATATAGTTATTTTTACCTGTTTAACTTAAATGGATAATTGTAATATTAATTATATATTTAACGTTTATAGATTAAATAATAATGGTGTTTAAGAAATATAATACAATAATATAAAAGATATAAAAAAGGTAATTAAAAGTTTTTAATTAATTATAAGTTAATTAATTAACGTTAAAAAAACTTTATAAAAAAGTAGTAATAGTTATATTTTATAAAGAGTTTTTAAATAAATATTTAAATATATAAGTAGTAGATTTTAATTAAGTATATGCTGTGTGGCGCGTGTAAAACGTTAATTATTATTATTTGTTTAAAAAGGCGCGGGGGTTAATACGGCCTGGAGTAATATATTAAGTATGTAAATAAAGCTTAATAGCAAAAATAAATGGTGCGAATAGTAATGTTCTAAATAATTTACATGAAAGATAAAAAGATTATAATAAAAATATTGCGAGTATATAAGATGAGATTTTAAATGTAAAAGCTTTAATTATAAAAGTAAAGAAAATAATTTAAACGATTTAAAAGGTAAAATTTATATAACATTAATAATAAACGTTATTAGTTAAATTTTTAACAATTATACTAATAATATAATCGGCTAAATTAACTATTAAACTAGCGATATTATTAAAAAAATCATTATTATTAAAAATGTCATAATTAATAACATTAATAATTAAAGCGTTATAACTCAAAGTATTATAACCGGTGATATTATTAATTAAAGTCTTATATAAAATATTATTAGTTAAAGCCTTATATGTGATATTATTAATTAAACCTTTATAAGTTAAACCTTTATACGTGATATTATTAAATAAATCTTTATAAAAAATATTTATAACGTTAATTAAAAGGATTTAAGATCTTTTTAATAAGGAAGATTTTTTATTAAACCTTATTAAGTAAAAATAAAAAACGTTAAAAAAAGAGAAATTAAGTTAGTAATTTATTAAAATATATCATTTATTTATAAAAGCATAATATGATATTTATTTATTTATTATAAAATTATAATGATTTAAAAGACATGGACGTTTTCTTTTCTTTAAAGGGCGGTAAATAAAAGGTATATTTAAGGCTTTTTCTTAAAAGTTATACGACGTTTTTTTATTAACGTTAAGAAAACGTTAAGCTGTTAATCTTTTAACTTTTTAATTAATAATTTAATCTTAAAAGCTTTTACTCTTTTTTTCTTTCTTAATAAATTATCGATAAGTATTTTATTTATTACCCGTTTACTTATCATTAATATTTAAAAGCAAATATTTCGATAAAATTAAACTATAAAAAGAAATAAAAAAATACCATTAAATACTTAACTTATAAAATTATTAATATAGCGATATAAGATGCACCACGCCATAATTATGATGGCTGAAATTATTAAGGTTTAAACTATAAAAGTGTAAAAAAAGCCGTTAAAAAAATGCATAAAACTTTCTTAACTTACCTTATAATCTTCGAGCCATTAAAGCCATTAAAGCTATAACAGCCATAAAGGCTTTAAAGCCACTAAAGCCACAGATTAATTTAAATTTCCACGCTAATTTTCGGATTTTCTCTTTTTCCATTGAAAAATTTATAACTTAACGAATAATTGCCCGATTAAGAAATAGTTTAAATAATTATAAAGCTAACTTAATTCCGGTTTTAAAGGTTTTAAATGCACGGTGATACAACCATTCGTTGTAAAGATATTAAATTTTGAAATAAAAGGGTTATTTTTACTGCAGGTTTTTATAAGGTAAGAAGTGTAAAACTTAGCCTTTTTTCAACCTTTAATATTTCAAATAATAATAATTTTACGTATATATGTCGTATAAAGGTTTAATATATATTAAAATAATATTATTTTAATGGCGGTTTTAATATACGTAAATGAATATTTTTATTAAATTTACCTATTAAGTAATTTAATTAAAAAGAAAAGATTTTTAAGAAAAAAGTAAAAAAGTAAAATAAATAAATTAAAAATTAAAAGTTTAAATATAAAAAAATAAATATCCCGCGTAAAAATATTATATATTAATATTTTTATTTATAACCGTATAAAATTAAATTTAATAAATCTTAAATAAGTTTACTTTAAATTTATAATAACGTGTTATAATAAAAGGGTTAAATTAAGAAACGAAATTAATTATTTAATTAATAAAGAAATTAAATGATAAGAAAAAACGGAAAAACCGTTAATCCGTGAAAAAGGTTCCTTTAAAAATTATTATCTATTAACGTTTTTATGTATAACTTTACGGAATTAAATTAGATAAATCTCGGATAGACTTTATAAAAATAACTAAGTTTTAATTTAATTAATAAAACCTTTTAAAAAATCAGACTTAAAATAATCAAGTTATATATATAAATATTATTTTTTAATACTTAAAAGTAAATAACTTTACAAGATTAAGCTTAATTAAAGATTAATATATATTATGAAAAAACTTACGTAATTCTCGATATAATGATATAAATTCTACCGCATTATAATACTTATAACTAAAGTTATTAAAGTTTTAATCTTAAAAATATAAGAAAAGCCGTTAAAAATATATAACTTTTTAACTTATCTTATAATATTAAAGCTATTAAAGCTATAACAGTTATAAAGGCCTTAAGGCTATTTAAGTTATAAACTTTTTAAAATTTCCACGTTAATTTTTAATTTTTTTCTTTTTTATTTAAAAATTAATAACTTTACGAATAAATATCTGATTAAGGAATAATAAACGCCATTATAAAGCTAACTTAACTCCGGTTTTAATAATTTTAAGTGCCTGGTAATACAGCGATTCTTCGTAAAGATATTAAATTTTAAATGAAAAAGGTAATTTTTATTAAACGTTTCTATAAGGTAAGAAGTGTAAAACTTAAGATTTTTTCCAACTATTAATATTTTAATTCTTAATATTTTAATTCTTAATATTTTAATTCTTAATATTTTAATTCTTAATATTTTAATTCTTAATATTTTAATTCTTAATATTTTAATTCTTAATATTTTAAATAATTATAACTGCGTATATATACGTCGTATAAAAGTATAATATATATTTATTATATAAATGAGGGCTTTAATATAGTTAATTAAATATTTTTATAAAATTTATTTATAAAGTTGTTTAATTTAAAATAATATTTTTTAAGAAAAAAAAGATTAATTTATAAAAAAACCTTATATAAGAAATATTCTATATTAATATTTTTATTTATAACCATACGGAGTTATATTTACTATATTATAAATATTTATATAATTAATTAAAAGAATCAAGTTTAAAATAATGAAAGTATTATAATTAATAAAGCTATAAAAATTAAAAGCTTTAACGTTTAAAAATTAATATTAAATTAAATAAATTAAAGATTTAAAGTTATAAATAAATAAAGATTATAAACTATATTTCCTTGTATTTTTAACTTATTTACATTTATTATTTATTTTCATTATTTTATTTTTTTTATTTTAAGTTTTTTGCTTTTTACTGTTTATTAAAATAAAATTAAGATTAATTATAATTAAAATAATGTTAAATATAAGGGATAAATTTTAAGAAAAGTAAAAAAAAGAAAGAAAGAAATGTTTAAAACTTTAAAATCAATATAAACGCTTTAAATAAAATAAAGCTTATTAATATTTAAAATTTATAAAAGTATTTTATAATAAAATGGTTTATAAAATAAAGTAAATAATTAATAAGTAAATTAAATAATAAAAGAAATCGGAAAAAATTCGTTATTAAAAATATTACTTATTAACGTTTTTTTATTAATTAACGAAATTAAATCAGAAAGTTTTTAAATAAACTTTTTAAAACTACTTAAATAATTAATTATTTAATAAAATTAATTAAAGAAAAACGGACTTAAAATAGTTAAATTATATAAATAAATATTATTATTTTATGATTAAAAGTAAATACCTTAATTAGATTAAGCTATAAAAGGTAATATAATATATTATTAAATAACTTACGTAATTTTAAAAATAATGATTTAAGATATATTACGTTATAATAATTATAGTTAAAGGTATTAAGGTTTAACTTATAAAAGTATAAAAAAGCCGTTAAAATATATATAAAACTTTCTTAACTTATTTTATAATATTTAAGTTACTTAAATTATAATAATTATTTAAGATTTAAAGTTATTAAATTATAAAATTAAAAGGTTACTTTTATTATAAGTTTTTAAATTATTACAAGGTAAGTAGTATAAAACTTAACATTTTTTTCAACGTTTAAATATTTTAAATAATAATAATATTACGTATATATGCCGTATAAAATTAAAAAATATAATATTATAATAATAAGATTATACCGGATTTAATAAAGTTAAATAAGTATTTTTATTTAATTTATATATTAAGTTATTTAACATAAAATAAAAGTTTTTTAAAATAAATTAATAATTAAGTATTTTAACGTTTTATTTATGAAAGGAAATATAAGTACGCCGTAATAAAAATCGTAGTTAATATCTAACAAAATATATTTAAGTTATACGTATTTTAAAACTTTTTCAAAAAATAAAATGAAAAAAATAAAAAGTGAAAAAAGAAATTTAAAAAATTAATATAGTTGAAGGTTTATAATTAATTAAATAAAACAGCTATACGCTAATAAAAACGATGATTATTCCTTAATTAATATTAATATATTTATGTATTTAACTACGTATTTTTCCGATTTATTTTAAAGGAATTATGATTTTTTTAATATAAAATGAAAATATTTTTATGTTTTTTAAATTCGGGGTTATTGTGTCCACGCCGCGCGGGGACCTCGTGTTTAATATTTTTAAATAGGTTATATAAAGAAAGATATTATTATTTAATTTTATTTAATATAAAAATTTAAATATATTAATTTTATAGGTTGTAAATTTAACTTTAAATAATATAACTTTAAATGATGATCATTAAAGGTAACAATATTATTAACTAATTATTATAAAACTTTATAAGTAAAATTTAATTATAAAAAAGGAGGAAAAGTTCTTTAAATAAGCACATTTAAAAATTAAATAGTAAAGGTTAAAAAGATTAACGTTAATTTTATATATAATTTATTTAAAATTAGTTAAATTTAATTTTTATAAATTAAATAAATCATTATTAATTATATTTAACGGTATTAGTTTATTTATTAAATTAATAAATGTTAATTTATTAATCATAAAGAATATTATAATCTCTTTTAAGTAATTTTAACCTTTAAGTTAATAAATATATTCTTTTTTTAAGATAGAAAAAGTATTATAATTTTTAAGAAATTTAATTTATTAATTTCATATTTAAATATTAAACTTTAAATATTTACTCCTATAAATAAATTATCTACTTTAATTAATATATTTTTTAAACTTCTTTACTACCTTTTAACATATCTTTTTATATTTAATTATATAATAAGTTATAATATGGTAAGTTATTTATTATTTAGTAAAATATTATTTTAACGTTTATTTAATAAGATTTATTTTTTAATATTGTTTTTATTACTACTTTATTTAATAGTTTTGCTTTTTTTATACTTTTTTAAACAATAATTAAAATTTTATTTAATGTTAATATAATTTAATTAATTTTAACGTAACTTTTATCTTTTAAATTTCTTTATCGTTTTTTAAAATTAATTTAAGTTTAAATTTCTTTTTATTTTATATTAATTATATGATTTTGTCTTAGACTTTTAAACAAAACTACCTTTTTAAGAATAAGTTTAAAGATCTTAACGTTTTTTATTTTTTATTAATTATTAAACAGAATATTTATAAAATTATTAAATAAATCAGATATTACTTTAATAAGATATTTTCTTTATATTTTACTCTTTTAATAGGTTAATTAGTTAATTAATTCACAATATAATTAACGTAATAAATATATTATTTATCTTTAAATTTAATTTAATTATTATTAAATGCTTACGTTTATTTTCTTTTAATTAACTTATTAAATATAAAATAAAAATAAAATAAATATACCTTTTTTACTAATAATTCCTTATTATTATAATTTTTTACTTAATTTAAAAAGAATTATAACTTAATAAACATATCTTATTTTAATAAAGGTTTAATCTTATTATTATAAAAAGTAATAATATTTTTATTAAATATATAACCGACTTTATTAAGAAATAAATAAGTTATAAATTAATTTAATATTAATATTTTTATATCTTTTATTTTAATATTATTAATTTTATTTTAATTTTAAGTTATTTTATTTATTAAATTATATGTTGGAATATTAGTCACGTGGCCTTTATGGCACGTGACCTAAACAGCTAGTAAAAAAACCCCACGACTTTCTCGAAGGAAAGGTCACTTAAAAAATACAACAACCATTATCCACTAAAATCACTAATATTATAATACGCTTTATTACTTTATTTAACGTTATTAAAGATAAACCTTGTTTATTTAACATTGTAAATTTAAGATTAATTATTTATAGTTAAAGATTTTTTAAAGTAATACTTAATAAAGTTTATTATAATTACTTTCATTTTAAATTATTCTTTAATTTTATATAAAAGCCTTAAAAATATATCTCTTTAAATAAATAAATTAAATTATTTTAAGATTATTTTACATTTTTTATATTAAAAACATAAACTAAAATTATAATTATAATATTAATAAAAAATTATAAAAGTTTTAAATTAATATTTAAATATAAAAATAATTAATTTAAACTTAATAAATCAAATAAAATATTTTATATATTTTATCATTTTAACTATATTTAAAAAACCATATTTAAGTTAAAACTTATAAAGGTTTATTAAATCTTTAAAACTTATTTTAAAATATTTAAACTTTTATAAAATAATATAATAAAAATATTTAAAAAAATTTAAAGGTTAAAATTATAATATTATAAACATATTAAAATATAATTAAAACTTATATAATATAATATTAAAGTATAAGTTATAAAAGATCTTTTTTTATATATAAAAATTTATATAATTTTTAATAATTTTTTTTACTTTTTTCTTTTTTTTTCTTTTTTAATATTTAAAGGCTAATAAATTTATTTTATTAACTATTATATGTTATATAACGTATAAAATATGCTTTAAGTTTTAAACAAGAAAACTTTTCTCTTTACGTAAGCTTATAATTCCCCGCACTATTATATAACCTTAAAGCTTACGCCATCACGTAAATGCTTTATAATAACCCGTATAAATTAATTACTTATAATATTTAATAATATTTTTATATATATTTTATTAAACATTTTCTTTGAAAATAATTTAATTTTATTATATATTATTATATTAAATATATATGTTTACTTTTTAAAATAATTTAATTAAATTAAATTTTTATTTATTATATTTTTATATTTATTATACTTATTTTATAAGCATTGTTAACCGTATTACCATTTTTTACTATCAGGCCTTATTTATACTATTAATATATTGGTCGCGGGTTACTTTTTACAAGGCTAGCGGGGCAACCATTACATTAAAACATACCCTTAGCTTCAATCAATTATCCCTCATCTAGTACACAATCAATTAAATCGTAATTAGGCTAGGAGATAACCCATTTAATTACGATTTTAATGGTCCTAGTTACATCATCGTAAGACTTTAATATCCCGAGATATTTAAGGTTAAATATATTAAAAGCTTTACTACACTGCCATAGTGGCTAAAGGGATCACATAACAGCTTAAAAAAACCTCTTACATTTAACCTTAAATATCTCGGGATATTAAGGTTTTACGATGATATAACTAAGCCCATTAAAATCGTAATTAAATAAGCTATCTCTTAACTTAATTACGATTTAATTAATTACGTATTAAATAAAGGATAATTAATTAAAGCTAAAGGTGCGTTTTAATGTAGTGGCTACCCCGCGTTTACGATATATTAATAATATAAATAAAGCTTAATAGTAAAAAATGATAATATAATTAACAATGCTTTATTTTATTATATAAGTTATATTTATTTTATATAAATAAATATATTTTATTAACTTATTTATTTAAAAAAGTTATAACTTTTTATTATATAACTTTTTTATTATATTTATATAATTATTTTTATTTAAAATATATTTTTATTATTTATATTATTTTTTATAATTTTTTTTAAATTATAATTTTTATTATATTTTCTTTATTATAAAATTATCATATTAAAAAAAATTTAATCTTATAATTAATTTTATAATCGCTTTTATAATTTTAAAATTAAAATTAAATATTATATTAATTATTTTTATGTAAGACCTTAACGAGGTCTTAATAAGATAAGGTTGTTTGATCTTTTATGTTTATAAGAAACTAAACGTTTAAAAGGAGCTCCTTTTTTTAAAGGGCTTTTTCTTTTTTTTAAGCTTTAATTTAATAATATTATAATATTAATCCTTTTTTATTACTTGGTTTTATTACTTATAATTTTAAAGCTTTTTTTGAGATTATTTAATGAGTAAAGATGGTTAAAAAATAAAAGAGAGTATTGAGATTTGATTAGTGGTATGTTTTTATAGAAGATTTATATAAAGAATCTGATCTAGATTTTAACTTTATTACGGTTATATTTAAATGTTAAAAGTAATTAAATTAATAAGGGGAGAGTTTATATGCTTTTAATATCTTTTTTATCCTTAATAATCTTTTTATTAATTATAAAGATAAAGGGGAAATATACAATTTTAGTAAGGTAAAAGTAATGGTTTAATAAAAGATAATGAAGGATTGTTAGATTAGGAAAGCTATTATTACCTTTTTATAAGAATGAATTATAAAACTTAAAATATTTAAATATATATAAGATCGATTTAAAGAACTCCTTTATAAGACTAGGGGAGAAAGTAATTTTTATGATTTATTTTAATGTAGTATTAAATAAGGTTATGGTTATTAAGACTTTAATAGTTTAGATGATGATTATGGTTTTAATTTGAAAATTAAGAATATTTTTATATTTAATATTAATTGGATATTTAGAAAGAAAGAGGAATAGATTGGTAATTTAAATCTTATTTTTTAATAAGCCTTTAAGAAGTTTAAGATTTAAGAGAAATGAGTATTATATGTTATTAATAATATAAATAGTAACGTGTGAGTAAGTATTATGGCGATGGTATATTAATAAAATATCCTTATAGTATAATAAAGATTAGGTATATTAAGATTATAAAGTTTTTAAAACTTAGATATTCTTTATTTTTAAGGATGTTAAGAATTAAAAATTTAAAATAATTAAATAGATTAAAAAAGTAATTTAAGGAGACCAATAATTACCTTATAAATTTGATATTTATTTTGATTTTCTTAAGCGATAAATTAAATTTAAAACTGAAATATAAAAAGTTATTTTATTTTTTGTTAAATTAAAGGATAACTTTTATATTTATTTTAATAGATATAAAGGTATGAAGCTTAAAATATATATAACTATAATTAATTAGGTTTAAATTAAGTAAGAAGTTTAAAGATTAATGGGTATTTAACGTTGTTGTAATTAAGAAGAAAAAATTTTAATAAGGAAGTTAGATTTAATTATTATAATAGCTTTTTTATATGTAATAATAAATAAAATGATAAGAAGGATAAAGAGATTAGTAAAAAAAATTATATTAATGTGTAAGAAAAAATTGCTAGATGTTTTAAGTGTTAAAGTGAGTATTATCTTGTTAATAAGTGTCTTAATGGTTATAATTAATAGCAATTTTTATTTAAGAAAAGTAATAACTGCTTTAAGAATAAAAATAATAATAAGAATAAAAATAAGTTAAAGAAAAAGGATTTAAAAAAGATATAAGATCTTTTAAAGGAGACGATAAAAGAGTTAGTTTTATAAGTACCTCCTTTATATCTATAAAACGTGAAGACTTAATGGTAAGCGTAGTTATTTATTTTTATATATTAATTATAGTATATATTGTTAAGGAAAATATTAATATTTATGTCGATATGGATATTTATGTTAAGGTGGATTGTATAAGTATTTAATTTATATAATAATTTAAGTTATAATAAATAAAATAAATTATCTTTATAATATAAGCGGTTAGGGAGATGAAATATTTTACTTATGGCGTTTATTACGTTTTAATTATAATAATAAATAGTTGTAGAGTTATATAAACTTTTAAATAAAGTTATATTAGAATTAACCGTAATTTTTAGATAAAAGGTAGCCTTATTTTATTATTTATAATAACTTTTAAAGATTAATGTATCTTTTTTAATTTAAATAAAAATTATTAATGGTTTAAAGTCTTAATATTTAAATGTAAGATATTTAGCTTTTATAAATTTGTTAAAACTTATATTAAAGTATAAGTATATATTTTTACCATTATTATTATATATGAAAATATATTTTTATTAAATAAAAAATAAAAACTTATAATTATTTATAAAGAAGATTTTTTTATAAAGCTTTAAGAATTTTTTAATATATTTAAATATTAAAAGGTAAGTATTTTTTTAAATTATAAAAATATCGATTATATTATTAATATCTTTCTGGGATTAATATCCTTTTATAATTTTATATATCCTTTAATAAAGAATAAGTTTAATATATTTTAAGAATATATTAAAAAAATATTAAGTTAAATTAAATCTAATTGTTTAAAAGCTTTATGGGCGTATTTATATTTTTTATATTTAAAAAAATAATATTTTTAAGTTATATATAAATTATTAAGATTTTAATAAGATAATTATTAAAAATTATTATTTTTTATCTTTTATTTTTAAGATTTTAAATAAAATTTTTAACATAAAGTTTCTTTTTAAGATTAATTTAAAAAAAGTATATTATAAAATTTAAATTAAGGAAGGAGATAAGTGGAAAATTGCCTTTCACATTTATTACAGTTATTATAAGTATTTTATAATGTTTTTTAAGTTAATTAATATTTTTACCACTTTTTAAAAATATGTATATTAAGCTTTTTATGGATATTTTGATTATTTTTATATTATATATTTTAATAATATTTTAATCTTTTCTTAAAATTGTAAAATATATATTAAATATTTATATAAAGTTTTAAAAAAATTATGAAAGTATGAACTTTATATTAAATCTTTTAAATATAAGTTTTATTAAAAAAAAGTTAATTTTCTTAAATTTATTATTTTTATAAATAAAATTTTTATAAATTTAAATTATATTAAAATTATTTAAAATTAGCTTAAGTTAAAAATATATTATTATATATAATAGTTTTTAAAGTTTTATAATTTTTATAAAAGATTTATTGAGGATTATTTGGTAATAGCGAGACCTTTAAATAACTTGTTAAAGGAAAATATTAATAATAAAAAGTTTAGGAAGGTAGATTTATAAGGTGAGGTAGTGGATATTTTTTATAAGTTATATAAAGTATTTATTAAAGCTTTTTTATTATGTTATTTTAATCTTAAGCTATTTATATGTTTGAAGATTAATGTTTTAAATAAGGTGATGTTAGGGATTTTATTTTAATTAAATAAGTAAAGGGTATATTATTTTATTGCGTTTTAGTTGTGTAAGTTTAAAGGCGTTAAATTAAATTATAGGATTTTAGATTAAAAGTTAATGGTAATTATTAAATTGTTTTAATATTAAAGATAATATTTGTAAGGTAATAAGTATATTATTGAAGTTTTATTTGATTATTAAAATTTTTAATTATTTATAAGGTAGTTAAAGTTTAATAATTAATAAACTTAATGATGTATACTTTTAGTATTATATAATTTTATAATTAAATATAGAATTGGTAAGTTAAATTATATAAATATTTTATTTAAAAGGTTAAATTATAATGAAATAAACGTATTTAATTAATGGATATTGACCCTTTAAGTTAAGATAGTAATATTATAAAAAGTAATAATAGGGAACTTTTACTCTTAATATAAAGTTAATGAAGAAAATGGTTTATATTATTATTATTTTTAGATAATATTACGGAAGATGGCTAGATAAATGGCTGTATAGGAAATTGCGTATATGGAGAATAGCTTTTAAGAAATGAAAGATTTATTAAAGTAGGTATAAGTTTTTAATTTAGAGTTAAAAAAGAAGAAAGATGAATTATAAGCGGTTAGAACTAAAGTTGATTTATTTTAATTAGTAAGATATGATGGCTTTATTAGGTTTTAAGATTATATTTATATATTTGCGAAATAAAGTATTTAAAATGAATTAATGTTATAATATTATAATAATTTATTTGTAAATTATTTTAGTTTTACGAGAATTTTAGAGTTATTATTAAGAAAATATTATTAAAAGAATATATCCTTTTATGTTAACGAATAAGTAGGTGGTTATAAAATATATTATAAAATTAAAATATTTAAATATAAATCTTATAGTAAGTTTAACTCCTTTTTATTCTTTAAAGATTTATGGAAAGAAATATTTATAAACTTTATTATTAGATTATTAAAAGTATAGTTTAAAAAAACTGAAGTTAATATGATTTTAGTTATTATAGATAAATATATTAAAATAATAAAATTTCTTTTTATATCTTATAAAATCATAATAGTAAAGATAGTAAAACTTATATATTAAAAAATCTTCCTTTAATATAAAATATCTAATAATATTATCTTTAATAAAAGATCTATTTTTATAAATAATTTTTAATTAAATTTATATTATTATTTAAAGATTAAGAAGTAATTTTTAATAATATATCATTTTTAAATTAATGGATAAATAGAAAAAACTAATTAAATATTAAAAACTTATCTTTATTATTTTGTTAATTTTAAATAAATATATTAAATAACGCTTCTTAAAAAAGCAAAATTTATTTATAATAATATATATAATGTGATAATAGAAATATTATCTTTTATAATATTAATAAATTATTATTTAATAATAAAAGTAAATATGGATAATAATATTTTAAATAAAGAAATATCTGCTGTATTTGATAAGATAGAAAAGTTATAAGAAGTATGTAATTAAGTAAAATGTTATTAAATTTATGCGATTAAATTTTAAGTTAAGTATTATAATAAATATTATTAACTATTAAGACTTAAGAAAGATAATCTTATAAGATTATTAATAAAAAAACTTAAAACTAAAAGATATTTATATTAAATTAAACCTTAAATATATTAACTTTTTAAAGTTTTAAAACTTATAAAAAGATTAATATATTGTATTGCTTTATTTAATAAATACTTACGATTATATAATATTTTTCTTATTTTTTATTAAAATTATAGCTTTTAAAACTTGGAACAAAATTAAATGATTTTTTATAAATATTAAATTTAAAAGATAAAAAAAAGAGTAGGAAGTAGAAAAGGTTATTAACAAACATATTTACGATGGGGACACAATATATTTAATCAAGTAAACAGATTAGTTGTTAAAATATAACTAATAGGTTTATAAAGAAAATATAAAAAACGTAAGGAAAAGAATAAAGTAATATAAGAAAAGTAAGAAAAAGAAAAATAGTAAAAGAAAGCTTAAGAAGATACGATTTAAAAAAAAGATATAAGGCTATTTAAAACCTTACCGGCGCTTAGGTCGACCGTTTTAAAAAAGAAAGGGATAGTTATAAAACCTTAACAAAGTCTTAATAAAATAAAGGTGTTTAATCTCTTACGTTCGCAAGAAACTAAACGTCTAAAAAAAACTCCCCTTCTTAAAAGGCTCTCTCCTTCCTTCTTTAAGCTTTAGTCTAGTAATATTATAATATTAACCCTCTCTTACCACCTGGTTCTACTATTTACATTTTATAACTTTAAAACTTAATTTAAATATTATATTAATTACTTTTATAACTTTATTAAATAAACAAGGTTTATCTTTAATAACGTTAAATAAAGTAAAAAAGCGTATTATAATATTAATGATTTTAGTAAATGATAGTTGTTATATTTTTTAAATGTAGCCTTTTTTTTAAGAAAGTCGTGAAGTTTCTTTATTAACTGTTTAAGTCACGTGCCATAAAGGCCACGTGACCAGTATTTTAATAAACTTTAAAGCTTAACTTAAATATTAAATTAATTATTTTTATAACTTTAGAATTTAATTTAATCATCGCATTAATTACTTTTATAGCTTAAAAATATAACGTTAAATATTTTTTTTATTATTATCTTTTTTATTTTCTTTTTTATCTTCATTTTTAAATGTATTTTTAACTATTTTTTAAAAAGTTTTTAATATAATTTACAACTTTTTTACAATTTTTAATAATAACTTTAATAAAAAAAAGTTTAAAATTTAATTATTTTTAAAGCTTATAAGTAATTATATTAAAGCGTGATATATATATAACTTTTAAAAAGCAACATAAAACCTTAATAATATATCTTTAAAATAATATTACTTATATTTTATTTAATATTTAATAAAAAGAAATAAGTTAATATTATAAAAAGATTTCTTTAACATATTATTAAATATTTTTATATTTTTTTAAAAAAATATTATATTTAATTTATAAAATTTTAACGAAATATTATGTCGATTTAATTATATTAAATATTTTCTTTAAAAATTTATATTGATTTATATTTATAATTATTATTAAATATATATTAATTTAAATTAAATTCGTATAAATTATTATTTTAATATATTTTATAAATTATACGTTTATTTTTTTTTAAAAATTAAGGATTTTTATTTTTTCAAAAAATAGTTTTTATCTTTTAAATTTATATTTAAAATGGTTATTAAATTTAACTTAAATTTATTATTTAATTAATTTAACTTTTTATTTTATTAAAAAGTAATAAATTATATATTTATCTTTATAAATATTATATATGTTATTATAAAAACTTTTCTTTACGTTATAAATAATATTTTATAAAATATTTATATTATATAATATAACTTAAAAAAGTTTATTAAAAAGATTTACTTTTTTATTTAAGTTTATATAAGTTAAAGTTAAAACGTGTTTTTTATTAATTAAAAAAGTATAATTATTTATATATTAAGATTTTCTTAATTATTTATTTTAAGATAATTAAAATAAAGATAATTATTATGCCACCGAATAAAGAATAAAGGTTATACTTTATTTATTAAAGGTGTATAAGCATAATCGGAACTAAGGAACGAAAAGGGAAAAGATTTACAACGCATGTAAGCCTTTTTACATATACGGACTAGTCTAAGGCGCACGGGCCATCTAGTAACCTAGCCACGTTAATAGCTTTTAAATAATAACCACCAGCTATATAAAGGTCTTATATAAGGCATTATAATAATAATAATAAAATCCTTTTTAAGAAAATTATAAATTATTTAACGTATATTTTAAATATTAAAGAAAAGTTTATTTATTATATTATTTATTTTTTTAAATATAAATTATAAGATTTTATTTTAAATTAAAATATAAATTTAAATTTTTATGTTAATGATTTTTTTTGTTTAAATAAAATAATAATAATGATTTTAAGTTTATATTTAATAAAGATAATAATATGCTTTAATAAAAAAAGTTTTAAAAGTTAAAAATATATTTATTAATAGCGATGATTTTAAATAGTTTATTTTTATTATTTAACGTTAACTTTTAATAAAGATTATATATTAATTTTAAAAAAAGTTAAGTTTAAAATTATTTCTTTTAAATTTTTCATATTAAAAAAATTAAGCAAATAAAATATAAAAAGCTTATTTTATATAATAAGCTTTAAAAGTTAAAGCTTAAAAAGATATAAATTTATTAAAAGATAAGATTATTAAAAAAGAATAAGTTAATAGCGTTTTTTATTTTAAGATAGTTTTAAAAAATCATCTTTTAAACGTTTATAATCTTTATTTTTATTTTTATATTTTTATAAAAATTCTTTTATATAAATTAAATGGTTTTATTATTAAAAAGGTAAAGTAAAAGAAATATAAGGAAGATAATTTTAATATTAAAATATATAAATCTTTTTTTATTATTACTTTTTTATTATATTAATATTATATATTAAATAAACTTTAATTAAGTTATATTAATATGATATTATTATAATCATATATCTTATATTTTTTTTCTTATCTTTAATAATATTATTAAAAGGAATAATAATTATATTAATAAGACTTATATTAATTTATTAGCTTTTATTAAAGTTAAATTAACTTATAAATCTTTAATAAAAAATAATTTTATACAATTGTTAAAGATATTAAAAATTATAAGCTAATTAATAATAATAATATAAAAAAATTTTGAAAAGAGATTTTAATATATAAATAATAATAGCCTTTATTTAATAAGTTAAAGCATTATTAATATAATAAGTTAAAAAGTTTAATTATTAAATATAAACCTTTAGTTATATAATTTATTATTAATTTTAATAATTTAATAATTTTTATTTAAGTTTATATAAATTGTAAGTTTTATAAAAGTCGATATTTTAAAAGGTTAAAAATAAAATTTAAAAAGGTTTTTTAAATAATATTTATATTATTATTAAGGAAGTTAATTAAAATTTAATTTTATTAATTAAATAATTTTATAAATATATAAAGGCTTTTTTTAATAAGATTATTTATATTAAAAATTAAAATAACTTTTTAAATTTTATCGATATATATTTCACGGTTATGGAAATTAATTATCGTAATGTTTTTTATTTTTATAAATTTTTATGATTTTTTAATAATATTAATTTTTATAAAATGTTAAAAGAGTTATATATTAAGGATAATATTTAAAATATTATCGGCTTTTTAAGATAAGTTAATAAATATTTTTAAGAAAACTTTAATAAGATTATATTTAAAAAAAAATTAGGAAAAGCGATTATTTATAACCTTTAAAACGTTTTATATATAATTTAAATATTTTAAAAAATAAATGAAAAGATAAGGTTTAATTTATAGCCATTATAATATAATAATATTATTATATTATTATATATAAAAAATCTTTTAATAATAAATATAATAAATAACGTAAAATTAAAACTAATAGGTTTTATCGTTTTAACTGGTTTTAGAAAATTATTCTTAAAATATATATAAATATAATAAGGTTATACATATTTAATATGTTTTAAAGCATTATAATAAATAGAAAAAAATAATTATTATCGCTTTTTATTATAATTATAATTTCATTTTAATTTTTATTTAATTTTAAACTTTTTTTCTTTATTATATGATTAATTATATGATAAAGCTTATCTTTCTTTTAAATAAGTAAATTATCGTTTTAACTTATCACGTGAATACTTTTAATTAAGTTTTAAATTTTATTAATAAAGAAAATTTTATTAAGATAATATATAGCTTAATATTTTAAATTTTTTATTTATATTATTTTAAAGTATTATTATTTTAATAGTAGTAAATTTCAATAGTACCCCACTTTTTCGAGAGCCTTTTACTTTAATTAATAAATTTCGTAAGCTTTTTACCGCTTATCGCGTTTATACTCGAATAACTTTTAAGATACCAAGCGTACTTAATTAAGATTAATATCATTTAAAAGCGCTATTTTAAACGATTCGAATGATATTAATATTGCCTCGATATAGCTTATAATCGTATTACGAGGCGACGAAAACAGCTATTACAATAGCCCTTACAACGGGTTTAATCCAGTCTATCAGTCAGTTAATCAGTCAGTTAGTTAATCAGTTAATCAGTCAGTTAGTTAATCAGTTAATCAGTCAGTTTATCTACTTATCTACTTATCTACTTATTTACCTATCTACTTATTTATTTAGCTGTTTATTTAACTATTTATTTAGATGTTTATTTAGCTGTATGTTTAACTGTCTGTTTAGCTATCTGTCTGGCTATATGTTTATACGTATGTAAGTGGGATAAGGTTAGATTTAAGGGCATCACGTGACTGCTTTCGGCTGTTAACTATTTTTTTCCCAGATATTAAGCTTAATTCTTCGTGCACTTAAATGAAACTTATATTTTTAAAATCTTTTAAATTAACGCTTTTAAACAATATTAATTATAATTAAGTTTAATTAATATTTTAAAAGTTATTCGTGTTTTAAATGCGGCTAATAGTAAAAAGCTTTCGAAAAAGTAAAGTATTATTAAAATTTACTATTATTAAAATAATAATACTTTATTTAAAATAAAAGTTATTATTAATAAAAGTGTATAACTATTTCTTTAATTATAAGACTTAATATTTATTAAAATTAAAATAGTAATAATTTTATTATATTATTATTTATTACATTATTTATTATTAATAGTTATATTTTTAAACATTTATTATTAAAGCTTTTAATTATATCGTTATTAATATATAAAAATAAGTTATTTTAAATAACTTTATTAATATAAAATTATTGTTTTTTAAAACTTATTTATATTATAATTTAATATTTAAAGGTTTATGCTTATATAATTATACCTTTATAATTAAGATTTAATAAAAACTTAAAAAAATTAAATAAGCTTTTATATTAAATTTTTAAATAATTTAAATTTTTAATTTATATATTATTAATATATCTTTAAGAAGATTTTTATTATAACTTTTTCATTAATTAAATTATATTTTTTAAATTTTAAGAATAATAATATATTTAAAAAGTTCATTATAATTTACTTAAATTTACTTATATTTTAATAAGAATTCATTTTATAATAAAATAATTTTTAATTAAAATATAAGATAATTTATATAAAGGTTTTTTTAAGCATTTTAAGTTTTATAATAATAATTTTAACCTTTTTAAAAAGAGTAAGGAAAATATTTAAAAAGATAAAATTTTTCCCGGGCTTTTTTTATTTTTAAAAATTTACGGCCTTACTCCTCGCTTAGGCTCGGCTACGGGGAATTTTTCAAAAATAAAAAAAGCCCGGGAAAAACTTTTCCTCGCAGAAGGCAAGTTTTTTTTAATTATTAAAGATTAAATATTTAAAGGAATAAAAAAGAATAATAATAATAAAGAAAGTAAAAAAAGCAGAATCTCATCCGGAGTTATAACGTTAATTTTTAAATATTTTTTAAGTATTTTTTATTATTTTTTTCATTTTCTTTAAATTTATTCATTAAAAAACCATTTTTTTCGTTAAATAACTTAATAGATAAAAAAAATTAAAAATACTTATTAATTTTTATTAAAACCTTTATAATATTAACATTATAATGATAACTTATTTTACTTTTTATAACGTATATACGTAAAGTTATGATTATTTGAAATATTAAATATTAAAGGTTGAAAAAAAAAAGCTAAGTTTTACTTTTCTTACCTTATAAAAGCTTGCAGTAAAAATCACCCTTTTCTTTCAATATTTAATATCTTTACGACGAATGGTCGTATCACCGTGCATTTAAGACTATTAAAACCGGAATTAAGTTAGCTTTATAATGGTGTTAATTATATCTTAATCAGGTAATTATTCGTCAAATTATTAATTTTTAAATGGAAAAGGATAAAATCCGAGAATTAGCGCGTTCTCTTAACGCTAACGCCGGTTTCTCGACCAATCGCTAGAAAGAAAAGCCTTATCAATTACTTATTAATTACTTATCAATTACTTATCAGTTTCCTTATCAGTTTTATATAGTAATTTCTTCGAGACTTAACGTAATATATCCTCCGGATGAGATTAAGATTTAAAATATATATATAAATTAAAATAACTTTATAAAGTTATAAAATAATAAAAATCTCTTTTAATATAATAAAAATGAAAAAAAAGAATAAGAAATTAAAAACTTTAAGTTTTTTTTACGTTTTTTTATAATTTTATTTATTATTTAAATATAAAAATAAAAAAATAAATATTTATTTTTTAAAGAAATATTATAATTATAACTTAACTAACTTTTAATAATAATTTAAAAAAAATTAATTAGTTTTCTTATAACTTTTCAGCTAAAGATTTATTAAAATTTAATAAATAATATAAATCTTATAATTTTAAGCTTATTAAATAATAATTAACATATTAAAAAGTTATTATTAAATAATGTTTTAAATTAAAAAAGTAATCTTAAAAAGTTAAATATTAATAAGCTATAAAAATAATTAAAGATGTTAATAATAAACATTTTTAATTTAACTTTAATCTTTTAATTTAAAAGTTTATAAATAAAAGAAATTATTAAGTTTTTAATTTTAATAAAAATATTATAACTGTTTTTAATATTAAGTCGTTAAATATTATAACTTAATATAGTTAATTTTAACTTATTTAAATTATAATAAAATATAATTTAAGTTATATATAAGTAAACGTTAGCTTTATACTAGTTAAAAAAGAATATTTAAATCTAAAATAAATAATCGCGTTAAATATTATCTTATGCCATTTAGATAAAATAAACGTCGTAAAAGTTGAAAAATCTCTTAAAATATCGTAACTTTTTTATTATTTAAAAAATAAAGGTAAAACTAATAAAAGCGTTATTATTAAGATTTTAATTTTAATATTAAAAAGTAAAAATTATAAAAGGAAAATTTAAATAATTATAACTTTTAAAAGCATTAATACTTATATTAATAAAACTATTATTTACTTTATTATTCATATATTATTTAAGAAAATATTTTTAAAAAAAATTATAACGTTAAAAACAGTTAATATCCTCATCGTCGACAAATATAGCATAATAATAAGTGCGGATTTATTTAAAATTAACATTTAATTATAAAAGGCTTATAATCGTTTTAATAAAGATTTTAAAAAGATGTTTATAATAATTTTATACGGCAATTTTTATTAATTTAAACTAGTTAAAGGCTTGTTTTTATTATATTTTAATAAAGTAATAATTACGAAGAAATTAATAAAGATAAATAAAAAGTTTAACTTAAATAATAAAAATTATATATTAAAATATTAATTATAATTAAAGTTTACCTTAATCATTATTTTAAATTAATAAATATAAACTATAAATTTAGTTTTTTTTACATTATTACGTTAATTAAGGAATAGGGAGTAAACCTTAAAGAATTTTAATCTTTTAAATATGCAGCTTATATAATTATAAAATATTATTTTTAATAAATATATTAAAATTAGTACTTTTTTAAATACTTTTAAATATTTAATTAACCTTTAAGCTACCATTTTTTTGTTAAAGCTTAAAGGTAAAAGGGTTATATTTTTTTATCTTTATATATTTTAAAAATAAAAGCGTTTAATAAGTAAGAAACTTTAAAAAAAGCCTTTAAAACGATAAATAATTTTATAATTTATATCTCATTTTACTTAATATTTACTAAAAAATACTTATTATAATTATAGAAAATCATTATTAAAAGCTTAAAATTATAAACGACATTAAATATACCGTAGAAAGGTTTATATTTAACAGCAATTTATACTTATATAAAATAAATAACATTATTATAATCTACATAAAGCTTTTAAAAGTTATATTTTTATCGTTAAAGATAATAAAAAACTTTAATTTACTTAGTTTAAAAAAAGGCTTGTTATTTATTTTCTTAAGAAGAATTAATATTTTACAGTTAATTATATACCCATTTATACGGTTTAACTTTATATTAATACTTATATTTATTATAATAAAATTTAAAATTTAAAGGTAAATAATGCTTAAAGCTTATATTAGCTTAACGTTAAAAATCTTTACATATAAAGGAGCAGGTTTTATATTAATTTACGTTTAACTTTTTTACGTTATTAACTTTAACGGTTTATTTTTTTTTCTTTTATAAATAACGATATATAATTAAAATTACGGCTTTTTTAAAAGATAAGTAAAGGGATAAAACGGCTTATTAAGTTAAGTAAATTAATTATAAAAAACCATAAAAATTAATAAATAAATAATAAAATTAATAAATAAATTTTTAATTAAAAAAGTTATTTTTATATAAATTATATAATAATAAGTAATATAACCATTAATATTATATATCTTAATAATAAAATATTATATTGTAATATAATTAATACCGTTTAATTCTTTTTAAAAAACGCTTTTAAATTATTATTTTTTTATTATGTAAAATCTTTTTATAAGCGTAATAAAATTAATTAAATGTATTTATTTAAAATTAATTTTAATTTAAAATAAAGATTAATAAGCGTTGCTTAATAATATTTTTTCCTTTCTTTATCATTTACTTTATTAATTACTTTTTTTATTATAAAACCTTTTTACAAATTTAAAGCATGAAGAAAATTATTTAAAAGATTAAAATAATTAATAAGTTTATTAAAAAGCCTTTATATTTTCCTTAAAAATAAGTTATATTAAAAGATAAAAACTTATTAAGTTTAATAAGTTAAAAATTATTAAAATAATTATATATATATATTAATAAATTTTATTAAACTATATTAATAAAAAATTAAAATTAAAATTATTTAATAAATTTACATTTTAATTAATAAAACTTATTTATAAAACTTATATTAAAAGCCACTTTATTACGTTAACATATTCTTTAAGTTTAATCGATTTTTCATTAACCACACCCACGTATGTATAAGCCACTCACACAGCCTTAAGTTCGAATCTTACTAGAAGCCACCCCATTACGCTAGCATAATCCTTAAGTTTATTTGATTTTTTTTAAATTTTATACGTTTTATTCTTTTTTCATTTTTCTCTTTTTTAACCACGTATTAATTTTTAATTAATTACGCCTTTATTTTTTTATTAAATTTAATTTAATTAATAAAAAAAATTTCATTATTAATTATTTATTATATTATTAAATAATATAGAAGGTTTTTACGCGGCGTAAACATAATAACCTTAAATTTAAAAAAAACATAAAACTACTTTTATTTTATATTAAAAGTTTTATAATTCCTTTAAGATAAATCGGAAAAATACGTAATTACATATAAAAATAAGTTAATATATAAATATAAATAAGCATCATTTTTATTAACTTATAACTTTTTTATTTACTTAATTATTAACTTTTAAAAATGTTAATTCTTTCTTTATTTTTTTTACCTTTTTATTTTTTTCTTTTCATTTTTTAATTTCCTTAAATTACTGATAACTTTAATACATATTTTTACATATTAATTGTAAATTTTACTATTACATATTTAAATTTTCTTTAATAAATTAAGTAAAAATATATATTTAATTATATTAAATTTAACTTAATCTTATCATTATAATGATATATCATTTAATTTTATACGACGTTTATACGTAGGGTTGTTATTATTTTAAATATTTAAACGTTGAGAAATATTAAACTTTATATTAATTACTTTATAACAGCTTAAAAGCTTATAATAAAAGTAACCTTTTATTTTTATAATTTAATATCTTCACGACGAAAGGCTATAATACCGTACATTTAAAACTATAAAGAAAAAATTAAGTTAGTTTTATAATTTTATTAATCATTTCTTAATCGGGTAAATATTTAATAAGTTATTAATTTTTAAATAAAAAATGTTTAAAAATTAACGTGAAAACTTTAACATTAACGTAGCCTTTATAACTTTAATAACTTTAAAGTTTTAATAATTATTATAATTTAAATACTTTTAAATATTATAAAATAAATTAAGAAAAGTTTATAAATTTTAAACGGCTTTTTTATATCTTTAATATTAAAAGCTTAATAACGGTAATTATAATTATTATAACGTAATATGATTAATATTATTATATTTTTATTTACGTATAATATTAAATAATATAAAACATTTTTCATTTAAGTTTCATTTTATAAAGTTATTTATTTTTAAATATTAAAAAATAATATTTATATATATAATTTAATTACTTTAAGTCTATTATTCCTTTAATTAATTTTATTAATTAACTTATTATATAAGCTTTTTTATGACATTAATTTAAAACCTTTCTGACTTGATTTCGTAAGGCTATAAATAAAAACGTTTATAAATATAATAGTTTTTTATTTTTTTAAAACTATAAGATAAGTTAAGAAAGTTTTATATATTTCTTTAACGACTTTTCTTATACTATTAAAATTTAAACTTAAATAATTCCAGTTATAATTATTATAACATAATATATTATATATCGTTATATTAATAATTACGTAAGTTATTTAATGATATATATTATTCCGTATTTAACCGTAGCTTTATAAAGATATTTCCTTTTAAATATTAAAAAATAATATTTCTTTATATATTTTAATCATTTTAAGTTAATTTTTTTTAGTTAATTTAGTTAATAAGCTTTTTAAATATAACTTTTTTAAAGCTTATTTAAAATTTATTTAATTTCATTCCGTTAAGTTATAAATAGAAACGTTATTTAATAAAAAAACTATAAGATACCTTTTTTATATCTTTATAACTTTAACTATAATAATCGTGGCGTAATATAACTTAAACCGTTATATTTGTAATTATATAAGCTATTTAATAATACTTTTTAATCTTAATTTAAGCTTAACCTCGTAAAGTTATTTACCTTTAAGAATTAAAAGGTAATGTTTATTTATATAACTTAGCTATTTTATATTTGTTCTTTTTTTAATCAGCTTTATTAATTAGCTTATTATATAAACCTTTTTATAAAATTCATCCGGGATTTATCCGATTTTATTTTATAAAGTTATGAATAAAAACGTTATTAAATAAAAAAGATTATAAAATAAGTTAAAAAAGTCTTACGCATTTCTTTAATATTCTTTCCGATATCGTTAAAGTTTAAATCTTAATAACTTTAATTATAAATATTATAACGTAATATAATTTATATTATTATATTAGTAATTATATAAGTTATTTAATAATATATATTATTATTTAATTAAGCTTAATGTCGTAAAGCTATTTATGTTAAATATTAAAAAAATAAAATATATATATATAGCTTTATTATTTTTAATCCGTTTTTTAAATAAATTTCATTAAGTAAAAAGTTATATAAACATCTTAATAAATTTTATTCGATATTAATTTAATTTAATTCCGTAAAAGTATACGTAAAAACGTTAATACGTAATAATATTTTTAAAGGGATATTTTTTTAAATTAACGATTTTCCGATAATCTTATTTTATTATTTAATTTACTTATTAATTAATTTATATATTTCTTAATTTACTTATTAACCTTTTTAGTATAAAACCTTCTCGTAAATTTAAAAAGAAATCTTTTCTTTTTAATTAATTAACTTAACGGATAGATTTTATAAAAATATTTATTTTATTATATTAAAACCGTTATTAAAATAATATTATACATGAGGTCCCCGCGCGGCGTGGACACAATAACCCCGAATTTAAAAAATAACATAAAAATATTTTCATTTTATATTAAAAAACTTATAATTCTCTTAAAATAAATCGGAAAAATACGTAGTTAAATATATAAATATATTAATATCAATTAAAGATTAATTATCGTTTTTATTAACTTATAGCCTTTTTATTTAATTAATTATAAACTTTTAAACATAACAATTCTTTACATTCTTTTAAGTTTTTTATTTTTTTCATTTTATTTTTTAATTTTTTTAAAATACGTATAACTTAAATATATATTTTTATATATTAACAACGATTCTTATTATTACGTAATCATATTTCTTTTATAAATAAAACGTTAAAATACTTAATAATTAATTTATTTTATAAAAAACTTTTCCTTTACATGAAATAACTTAATATATAAATTTAATATAAATATTTATTTAACTTTATTAAGTTTATTATAGTTTTATCATTATAATGATATATTTTTTAATTTTATACGACGTTTATACGTACTGTTATTACTATTTAAAATATTTAAAAGTTGAAAAAATGTTAAGTTTTATATAGCTTACCTTATAGTAACTTAAAAACTTATAGTAAAAGTAACCTTTTATTTTCATAATTTAATATATTTACGACGAAAAGCCGTACCACCGGATATTTAAAGCTTTTAAATCCGGAATTAACTTAACTTTATAATGATATAAATCATTCCCTTATCGGGTAATTATTCGATAAATCATTAATTTTTAAATAAAATAAATTAAAATTTAAAGATTAATATGGTAAGTTTAATATTAACGTAGCTTTAATAGCTTTAAATCTTTAATGATTATTATAACTTAAATAGCTTAAATATTATAAAATAAGTTAAAAAGGTTTTATATATATATTTAACGGCTTTTTTATACTTATAATATTTAAATTTTAATACTCTTAACGATAGTTATTATATTTATTATTACGTAAGTTATTTAATGGTATATTATATTACGTTTTATAGCTTAATCTTATAAGTTATTTACTTTTAAATATAAAATAATAATATTTAAATATTTATATAATTTAATTATTTTAAGTTTATTCTTTAATTAATTTTCTTAAATAGCTAATTATATAAGTAGTTTTAAAAAGTTTATTTAAAACTTTTCTGATTTAATTTCGTAAATCTATAAAAAAACGTTAATAAGTAATATTTTTCAGTAAAAAGCTTTTTTCGAATTAACGATTTTTCGATTTTTTTATTATTAAATTTATTTATTAATTAAATAATTTATTTTATAAACCCTTTTATTATAAAATACTTTTATAAATATAAAATATTAATAAGCTTTATTTTATTTAAAGCGTTTATATTAATTTTAATACTTAAACTATTAAAATAAGAATTAAGATATATTTTAAATGATATAAATTACTTTTTAATTAGTTAATTTTCTTTAAAGCTATTAACCTTTAATATATAAACAAATAAAAATTTTCCTCGTAGAAGGCATTAAATATTTAAAGAAAAAAAAGAATAATAATAATAAAGAAAGTAAAAAAAGTAGAATCCCGTCTAGAGTTATTATGTTTATTTTTAATACTTTTTAATTATTTTATTTATATTTGACTTTTCATTTTTTTTAATTTTAATTTTAATTTTTTTAATTTTTCTTAAAAAATCATTTATAATTAAATAATTAAATAATTAAATTCAATGAAAATATGTAGTTAATTATATTGAAACCGCCATTTAAATAAAATTATAATAATTTATATTATCACTTTATACAACGTATATATATAACGTTATTATCATTTAAAGTATTTAAACGTTAAAATATTAAAGGTTGAAAAAATGTTAAGTTTCACACTTCTTACCCTGTAGAAACCTGCTGTAAAAATGACCTTTTTACTTTAAAATTTAATATTTTCACGACGGACGGTCGTATCATCGTGCGTTTTAAACCATTAAAACGGGATTAAATTAACTTTATACTGATGTTAATTATTCCTTAATCGGGTAATTATCTGTTAAGTTATTAACTTTTTAATAAGAAAGGATAAAATCCGAAAATTAACGTAAAAATTTCAAGAAATTTATAGCTTTAATAACTTTAAGGCCTTTATAGCTACTATAGCTTTAATGGCTTTAATATTACAAGGTAAGTTAAAAGAGTCATATATTTTTAACGGCTTTTTTTATACGTTTAAAGTTTAAACTTTAATAATTTTAGCTATAATAATCGTAGCATGGTATAAATTACACCGTTATATTAATGACTTTATAAGCTATTTAATATTATTTTTCATTCCTTCTTAAGGTATAGTTTTGTTAAGATATCTGCTTTTAAAGTGAGAGGGCTCCTTTTTAAAAGCAGTGCGACGCTTTTTCTATTAACGTTAAGAAGACGTTAAGCTGTTAATCTTTTAGCTTTTTGGTTAATAATTTAGTTTTAAGAGCTTTTGTTTTCTTTCTCTTTCTTAATAAATCATCGATAAGTATTCTACTTATTGCTTATTTACTTAATATCTAATAGCATCTTTTCTTATTTTATTATTACGATATAATTTAACGATAGTATCGTTCCTTGATAACATTACCATTAATCTATTAATCTATATCATTAACTTGTATTATCTGCTTGGCTAGCTAGTAGAAATAATTAAGTATATAAGCTTAAGCTTAATAACTTAATAATTATCTTATATCGTTTTACATTATATTTTAGTTTATACGATATTAAATCTTAGTTAAGTAATAAAACCGTTAGATAATTATAAAAATTAAAATTATTATAAAGTTATAATATTTTTACATAAATATAGCGATTTGTTGTAGGTATGAAAGATCGCTAGTTTTATTAAAGCAAATATTATTTAACACGTCATTAAACTCCCCATAAAGGTTTAATAACGTTATTAAATATTAAAGCTATTAATAAAATGTACTTAAAGAGCGATTAATCACAATAAACCATACCCTAATAAATGGGTTTTAAATTTATTTAAGGCTAAACTATATATACAACAAGTATATAACTTTATTTAAGATTTTAATAAGAAACGACAAATATTTAATATAATAATAAATAATCTATTTTATTAATATAATTTATCTTATTAACCCAATTAATCTTATTAACTTAATTAAACCTATTAATTATAAATATCAAAGTAATTAACCTAATAAATAATCCTTACTACCTTAAAGGTAAATAAGCATAAATATATATATGTAAGTTTAAACTTAAATCGTTTAATAAATTATTTAGTAAAATTAGATGCTAAGTAAAAGGCTAGATTATTACGAGTAATCGATTAATATTAACTTAATCAAAATAAAATTTATATATTATTATTATTTCCTGAAACTAAACCATTTTTCTTAGTAGATTTATTAAGTTTATTAAGCTTTTTAAGTTCTTTAAAATTCAACAAGATTCCCAATAATTATTTTCCTTAAGATTAACCTTAAAGCTATTTAAATAATTATAAGGAAAACCATTTAAGTAATTATTAAGACTATATTTCTTAAGATTAACTAGATCTTAAAGACCATACTTCTTAAAACTAGCTAAATCTTAAAGATTAAGCTTCTCGAGATAATCTTAAGGAGCAATAAGATAAGCAAAAAGATCATAGTATTTAAAACCGTAACAATATAGCTTTTGTAATAATGGTAAGTAATATAAATGTTGAATAAATTACTTATTATATAATAATAATAACGGTAACAATAAAAGTTATGTTATTATTATTAAAAGTAATTAAGCCTTTAATAAATATTATTAAATTAGCGATGAATATTAGTAAGGTAATTAACTAATATTTTTATAGCTAGAAAATCTAACATATAAGTTTTTTTAACCTAGATATACTAAAGTAGTATAAAAAAAGCGATATAGTCATAATTAATAAGTATACACATTAAAAAAATATATACCTTTTTATAAATTCTTGTAGAATTATTGTTAAAAATAAGAGTAAAAAGGTAATTTTTAATGAGAAATTATCTTAACTTTTTTATAAAGACGTAATTATTTAATATTAAACACGCATTAACGTTATAATAAAGCGTTAAATAAATAATAATTTAAAGTTTAGCTTTACGACACTTATTAATACCTTTAAGCTTAATGTTATGTAAGTGTTAGAAAAGATAAAGAAGATAAAATATAACCATATAACTTTAATTTAAAACGTTCCCATTATTAAATAAGTAATATGTTTTATCTGTTTGGTGATATATACCAACCTTATTTTACTAATATAATAATTAAGTTAAATATATAATTTTATTTATTTAAAGTTAAAAAAGCTTATTAATAAGTTTAAGCTTAATGTTAACATAAATAATTACCTTAAGTATATTAAGGAGAAATAGAAGGTTTATAAATTAAGCTTTATCATTATAAGCTTATACACATAATTTAAAATCCCATTATTACTTATATTACCACTAGCCTAACTAATGTAACAACAAGTAATATTAAAAGCTTTAAAAGGTTTAAAAACTTTTCTTAAAGCATATATTAATTAAGAAAATTAAGATATTAATTAAGGCCGATAAAGATTATTAAACGTATATAAATGGTAAGACTAAGGAAATTATTACCAGTAAAAAGGTTAAAACAATTATAATGATAATAATCGTAAAAGCCAAAGACAAATCTATAATTATAACGATTAAGATAGCTATAAAGGTGGTTGTGGAAATAGATTTTATTAAAAATAATGGTTATTCCAGCAAATTTAGCGTTATTAAGTTTAACTATATTAATTTAATAATGTATATATAAGCTATAACAATAAGGTTTATTTTAATATTAAAAACCTAGATATCTAATAAATAGAGTTTAACTTAATAATAAAAAGTTACATTATAATAAAATAAAATAAGATTAAAAATTAAGAAGAAATTTATATAAAGATTAACGATAAAAAGGAAATTAAAGACATTTTTACTTACTTTTTAACTGGTTATTATAATAACAATGGTAAACATACATTTTATAATAAGTAAAACTTATAATAACAATAAAATTAATAATAATAAAATATCTTTAAAATAAATTAAATAAGAGATAATTAACACAGTAAAAAACCTTACTTATAAAGACTATAAAACCTCTTTTAATAACTATATTAAATTCTTTTTATATTATATTAGTTAAAAATATATAAAAGGAACTTTAAATAAATTTATCACAAATCCCTTACCAAATAACTCTTAAATAAAACCATTAAACAAAATAACGTTTATAAAAGATGATATTTATAACATCATTATTACATAATTTAAAGAAAATATAAATAGTTTTAAAAATTTTTATTACTACACATATCTTTAATTTATCATAACTTTCAAAGATAACTTATAAATAACAATTATATATACAAATATAAGTTACTTAAATAACATAGTAAATAAATCTTAACTCATAAAGTTTATATTTAATGTGTAAAGATTTATAACCTTAATATTAATTATTATAAAAAATGTTATAAGAAAAGTCATATTAATAAAAAGATAAAATTCCCAATAAAAATAGTAAAATCTTTTTACAATAATTAAAAGAAAATACTTTTTAAAATAAAAGCCTAACTAATTCATAATAAACTTTAACTTAATCTTTTATTAAATATTCTTTTCTTAAACTAATATATAATAAATATTAATTATCTTTATAAGTATTTAATCTTTAAATCTTATATAAATATATTTATCTTTATAATAATACTTAAGAAAAAAAGCCTTATTAAAAGATATATATTAATATAGGTTATAATAATAATATCTTTAAAAATAATAACTTAAATTACAATATAATACATAAATCTTTTAAAAATAAATAAAAAAGGATTAGATAAAAACTTCACGTTTATTAATAAAATTAATAAAGTAATAAATATATTAATCTCTTTAAAAAGATTAAAAATAATCTTATTTTTAAACTTAATAAATAAATTAATAAAAATTAAAAAGAAGATACGCCTTAGTTATATCAAGGATTATAAAATAAAAGGTTTTATTGCAATTATTTAAGAGAAAGCTACGTTCGTATAAATAGCAGCGGCGATTAACGACGAGATTATTAACAATTTTTAAATATTAAGAGAGTTTAAGCTGATAGATAGAGTGATTTATATATTTAAATCAAAAGATAAAATACTTAATAACGTTTAGATAATGATATAAGGAGAGAAATAAAGTACTAATGATAAGACTTTATTACTAAAAGTATAAAAACTTAAAGATATATCTTACATAAAGATAATAAAAGATATTTATATTTATTAAAAAAAACATATAAACTTTATAAAGAAGGTATAAGATATGGTAGATAAATATAATATATAAGGTAAATTTGGAATTATTAAGATAGAAGATGATAAAATGATAAAGATACTTCTTATTAAAGGTTAGTAATATTAAATTTAAATAATAATAAAATTATATAATTTAAATATTAAAAATAGAAAATTTATAAACAAGGTTTTTAATAAAATATATAAAAATGGTAAAATGAAGTTTATAAAAAAACTAACCTTTTTTAATTATTTAGTTTTTATTATATAGAAAATAATAAACGGTATATATAAAGGCCATATTATTATGGATCTTTAATTATTAAATAAAGTAATAATATTAAACATATATTTATTATTAATATAAAAGTTTATTATCATAAAATTAAAAAATATAATTATATTTTAATAATTAATAAATTAAATTTTTTTATTAATTACTAATATAGTTAATATATTAAGATAAAATGGTAATTATATTTTTAAGAAGATTTAAAATATTTAATATTATACTTATAAGTTTTTATAATAGCCTAAAATTTATACAAAGATTTATAAATTAAAAACTTAAACTTTATAAACAATATATAATAACATATATAAATAATATTATAATCTTCTTTAAAATAACAAATAATCATATAAAATACCTAAATTAAATCTTCTCTTTATTTATTAACCTTAATATCTTATTAGAATTAAGTAAATTATTTATTAATTATTTATATATTAAATTATTAGGTTTTTTAATAAATGGTTTTAATATCATCATAATAAAGGATTAGGTTAAGACATTAAAGAAACTAAAAATACCTTATACCTTAATAGTCTTAAAAATATACATTAACTTAATAAGGTTTTTTAAAAAATTTATCATATAATATTAATAAAAGATTTTACCATTATAAAAACGTAAAATAAAATTTATTACAAAAAAACAAAAAAATAAAGATTTATTTAAAATATTAATTAAAAGAAAATAATAAATAAAAAATATACGGTTTAAACTTATAAAAAAGAATTAACTAATTTTAAGATTTTATAAAATAAGCTAATTAATATAAGTTATTTAATTCGTTAAAATCTTTTATAAACTATTTTCCTTAAGATAAATATATCTTAAACAAAAGGTTATAAATTAATAGCCTTTCACCTTAATAACTATTAAAATAGTTATGAGGTATTAATAAACTTAATCTATTTAATATTATTTATGAGTAAAATACTTATAAAAATAGAGAAGAAATATTAAACTATAAAGTTTAAAATATTTTACTTAATTTAAGTAATTAAGAACTTAAAAGTATAAATTTAATTATATAAATATTTAATTATTATATTAAACTTTAAACTGATAGTTATGTTAGCTTATTTCTCGTAATTTTGTTTAAACGTACGATATATCTTAAGATATATAAACTTAGTGCCAAACGTGTTATTAAGGCTGCTAACTCAGCTAAATCTAGCCGATAAGATAGAAGCAGTAAAAGATATAAAGAATGAGCTAAATAATATAGTTAATAACTTTAGTTATATAGTAAAGACATTTATTTACTTATAAAATAAGTTTTACAATAAGCTTATATAAGGATATAATCTTAATAAAAAATTTATAAAAATAATTAAAAAGTTAAAAAATTAAAAGAAGAAAAATTAATTAGTTAAATATTTTTATTATATATTTAATAATAACAGTTTATTATATATATAAAATAATAATGGTAAAAAGAGATTATATATATTAAATATTTATATATAAAAAATCTTTAAGATAATATATAATAAAAAGTATTACTTTAACTTATAAAGGATAATATATAATTTAAATAGATTTAATATTTAAAAAGTGGTAATTAAGTTATAAAAGTATGTTATATATTATTTAAAATATTAAATATTATAAATAAATAAATGAAAACCTTTAAGTAAATTAAAACTTATTAATAAGCTAGTGATTTTATTTTATATAATTATAATAAATTTTATTATTAAATTATTTATAATAAGCTTGATTAAGATAATATAATATATCTTAAGCTTTAATAAGTTTAATAATTTAATGATTATTATGTGTAAGTTTAATAAAAGATTATTTCTTATTTTAAGATATTTAATATATAGAGTAAGGAATTAAATAAATACTTTATATAAATTATTATTATTAATAAAATAAAGAATATTAATAAAAATAATTTTAATTTAAGATAAAAAATTTATATCGGAATTTTGGTAAATTATATAACGTTATTAAGGTATAATTTTAACGGTTTTAACAAGTTATTATTTATAAATAAATAATTAAAATAAACGTTGTAATTAAGATATAGAAATAGCTATTAAATTTTATATTATTATAAGGCTAGATATCTTATGGATTAAAGTGATTCCGATATTATAACATAACTTTAATAATTTAAAGATTATTATATTAAAGAAATTATTAAACGAATTAATTTATAGATTTAAGATTAAGACTTTTTTATTTATTTTAAAGTTATTTAAGAAATTGATTAATTTTAAAGTATAAAGAAAGTTATATTAATAAAAAGTTAAAGCGGTAATAGATTATATAGTAGTAGATGTAAAAATTAAATATAATTTTAAATATAATTTAATTTAATTTAATGTAAGTGATGAGGTATATTTTTATTTTTATAAAGGATATAACTTATTTAGTAAGTTAAAAAGAAAGTAGTTTATATAATAAATAAAATCGTTTATTATTATAAAGAAGATTGGAAATTTGATGTATAAGTTAAACTTTCTTTGATATTAGAAAATATATTAAATCGTTTTAATTATATATTTATTTTTAAGGCTAAAAGGTTTAAACTTATACGGTAGATGGAAATTAAAGTTAAGGTAGGTTTATGTAAAAGGAGATGATAAAGAATATATTTTTTATAAAATAAAAAGCTTAACAAGCTGTTATATAAATAAGATAAGTAATAAATTAATGTTAAAATATTTTATTAAATAAAAAAGGTATGGTTAAAAAAACGATTAATAGTACCTAAAATTATTGCTTATAAAGAATGTAACTAAGTTAGTTAAAAAGTACAATTCTTATTATTTATTAACTTTAGAAGATTTAAAAGTAAAAAAGGAATAAGAAGATAAAGCGTCTTTTAAAGAATTATAAGATAAGGAAGAACTTTCGGTATAAAGCCAGCAAGATTAACAGCAGCAAGATTAATAAGATAATTAAAAGATAATACAAGTCATTTTAAAGATAAACATCGTAATCTCGCTACCTTTAAAAAGAAATAATAAGACACTTACCGGTAGTAATAAAGTACCTGCCAGTAAAGTACTTGTTAAGAAAGTATACTTTAAAGTAAATTTAAACAATAATAACAATGATAATATACCTTTAAGCGGTAATAACAGTAATAATATACCTGTTATTAAAGATATACTTACCATTAACGTGTAAACTTACGTTTATTAATTTTAATATATTACTTATTAATAAAACGATAATATTTATTAAAACTTTTTGCTTCTTATCTTTTAATTTAAAACCTAAAATATCTTATTAACTTTACATACTTATTTATTTATATTACCAGCTTATCTTATAATCTGTTAAAATATCACCAGCTTATCTTATAATTTATTAAATCTTATTTATATTACTAACTTATATTATAATTTATTAAACTTTATCTTAAACTTTAATTAAAATCCTTCGCAATTAATCAGCTACATTTCTTTAAAATACGCGTTATTATAACGTTAAAACAAATATAAAAGCTCGATTAAATCCTTAAAAAAGATTTCAACTATAAAGATTAAGTTAACATCACCTTAAAAAAATTTAACGAACTAAACTTCTTTAAGCAAGAAAATATTATTAAAGCTATAAATAATAAGCATTGAAAAAAGTTTTAAAACAATTTAAAGAAAAAAAGGCATACTTACCGTAACGGCAGTTTACGGATCGATAAAATCATTTTATTTAAAATAAAATTATTCTATAAAATACAAGCCTTAATTAAGATAAAATTATTTTAATATAGAATCATTCTAAGGTCCTGCGATCTAATTGGTTGAAATATTAAATAAGTGGGGCTAAAAGCTAAAAAGTTTAAAAATTACAAAAGGTGGGATTTAAACCTACAGCTTTATGGCACGTGCGTTACACGTACGTTACCACTAAGCTATTAAGTTTAAGGTGGCTAGCTTCTTTATTAAATCTAACTAATTTAATGTTACGTTAACTTATATCTTATACATTCAGGACAGTACGCCCCGCTTTTTCTGGCTAATTAAATATAAGCATTTTTAAAAGTATTTTAATATAAAGAATTATTTTAATGTAAAAATCATTTTAACAACTTATATTTTCCCGCTATAATATTTAAATAAAAATCATTTAAGTTAAAATAATACGATTTACGCAACAACGTTAACCTTATAAAAGTATTAAAAAATAATATTAAATATTTATTTACCACGCTTTTTCTTCAATTTAAATATAATAATTTATACTTTTATATATATCCGCTTAAATTCACAGCCATTTAAGATAAATATATATTAATCGGTAAAATATTATTTAAATAAAATATATACTTATTATAAAAATCACACGTATAAATATCGTAAAGCTTTAATATTTAAGCTGTTAGACGTAAATAATCTTAAAGTAATTTACATATATAAAAACGTTATAAGATATAATATAAGAACTTTCTTAAAAAAAATCTTTTATTGTTTAAAGTTAACTAATTTTATATAAATAATTATTAACTTATTAAAATAAAATATCTCACTATTTTAAATAAGATATAAAAAGGCGATAAAATAATCGTTATTTAATAATGGTAAAAAGGAGATAAACGATAATAAGTATTTAATAAATATATTAAAATTAATTATAAAAGATCTTTATAATAATACTTAAAATCTAACAAACGTGCCAAAATTAACTATTAAAAATCTTTATAATAACTTACGCGAGCGTATAAATGTTCACGAAAAAATACTTCTTTGTTTTGTTAAACGATAAAATATAATTTAGCCATAATAAATATTGTTAAACAATTTTATCTTAAAATATAATAACCTTAAATAATATGTTAATAAGTTATTAAATTTAAAAGATATTAAAATAAACTTTATAAAATTACGATAAAAGATTAAAAAGATAAAAATAAATTTAAACAACTTATACAGAAAATAAAAAGATTATAATAAAGATATTACAAGCATATAAAATAAGATTAAAGATATAAAAATTATACTTATAATAAACTTAAATAGTTTATATAGAAGATAAAAGGATTATGATAAAGATATTATAAATATGTAAGATAAGATTATAAATGTAAAGGCTTTAATTATAAAATTAAATAAGATAATTTAAACGATTTAAAAGGTAAAATTTACGTAATACTAATAATAAACGCCATCGGCTAAACCTTTAATAGCCGTTAAATCGTTATCATTAAAAATATTATAACCGGTAATAAAGGCGTTATAAGTTAAAGTATTATAACTTAAAACACCATTATAACCGGTGACATCATTAGTTAAAACATTATTATAACCAGTGACATTATTAGTTAAAGTAAGCAAACCTTTACATATCATACCATTAAACAAACCTTTATAAAAGGTATTAGTAACACCGGCCAAAAGGATTTAAGATCTTTTAAACAAGGAAAATTCTTTTATTAAATCTTATTAAATTAAAACAAGAGATGTTAAAAAAAGGAGAAATTAAGTCCTTAATTTATTTATTTATAAAAGTATAATATGATATTTATTTGTTTACCATGGAATTACGATAATTTAAAAGACGAGGACGTTTTTTTTAAGAGGTAATAAATAAAAAAGCTTTTTTTTAAAAGCTGTACAACGTCCTTTTTATTAACGTTAAGAAAACGTTAAGTTGTTAATCTCTTAGCTTTTTAATTAATAATTTAATCTTAAGAGCTTTTGCTTTCTCTTTTTCTCTTAATAAATCATCGATAAGTACTCTGCTTATTACCCGTTTATTTAGTATAAAGGTTAACAAATAATGGTTATTTTTATAACTTAATTATTTTAAGTTTTTTTTAATTAACTTTATTAAATAACTAATCATATAAACCTTTTTATAAAACTTGCCCGGAATTTTTCCGATTTAATTCCGTAAAGTTATAAGTAAAAATGGTCGTAAATATAAAAGCTTTTAATTTTTTAATACTATAAGGTAAGTTGGGAAAGTCTTAAACATTTTTCTAACAGCTTTTCTTATATCGTTAAAGTTTAAACTTAAATAGCTTCAGCCATAATAAGTGTAGTGTGGTATATCGTATATCGTTATATAGGTAATTACGTAGGCTATTTAATAATATATAATATTACGTATTTAGCTTTAACCTTGTAAAAATATTCGCTTTTCAGTATTAATAAATAATAATTCTTTATATATTTTAACCATTTTAAGTGCGTTTTTTTTTAGTTAATCTTGTTAATTAGCTTATTTTATAAGCGTTTTTATAAATCTCACCTGGGATTTATCCGATTTTATTTCGTTAAGTTATAAGTAGAAACGTTATTAAATAAAAAAGATTACAAGGTAAGTTAAAAGAGTCTTACGCATTTCTTTAACGGCTTTTCTTATACTTTTAAAGTTTAAACCTTAATAACCTTAGCTACAGTAATCGTAGCGTAGTATACTTTATACCGTTAGGTTAATAATTCTATAAACTACTTAATAATATATTTTATTTCCTTTTCCGGCTTAGTTCCGTCGAGATATCTTCTTTAAAGGTTAAAGAATAATATTTATATATATAATTTTATTATTTTCATTTCGTTTTTTGACTAGTTAATGTTATTAAATAGTTATTTATATGAACTTTTTTTTAAAATTAATTCGAGATTTTTCCGATTTAATTCCGTGAAGTTATATATAAAAACGTTATTTAATAAAAAAGATTATAAGGTAAGCTGGAAAAGTCTTTACATTTTTCTAACGGCCTTTTTTACATCGTTAAAGTTTAAACTTAAATAACTTCAGCTATAATGATTATAGCGTAGTGCATATTAAATTAATTTATCGATAATTACGTAAGCTATTTAATAATATACTTTATTACTCGATCGGGCTTAGCCCCGTAAAGTTATTAACTTTTAAGTATTAAAAAAGAATTTTATATATATAACTTAATCATTTTAAATCCGTTTTTTAATTAATTTTATTATATGCTTAATTATGTAAACATTCTTATAAAGTTTATCCGAAATTTATCTGATTTAATTCCGTAAAGTTATACGTAGAAACGTTAATATATAATAATTTTTTTAAAAGAACTTTTTTTACGGATTAACGGGTTTTCCGTTTTTTTATTATTTAATTTCTTTATTAGTTAAATAAATAGTTTCGCTTTTAAATTTAACCCTTTTAAAAATTTTCCTTACGGAAGGCACGTTTTTTTATTAAAGATTAAATATTTAAAAGAATAAAAAAGAATAATAATAATAATAAAAGAAGTAAAAAAAGCAGAATTTTATACGGAGTAATTATCTTAATTTTTTTTACTATTTTTAAATATTTATCTCTATTTATTTTATTTAATTAACCTTATTAAAAAGGTCATTTAAATAAAATTATATTAATATATTTTATAACTTTATTCGACGTATATACGTAAAGTTATTATCATTTAAAATATTAAAACGTTGGAATATTAAAAGTTAAAAAAAAGGTTAAGTTTCATGCCTTTTACCTTGTAAAAGTTTACAGTAAAAATTACCTTTTTATTTTAATATTTAATATCTTTACGACGAATGGTTGTATTATTGTGTACTTAGATCTATTAAAACCGGAACCAAGTTAACTTTAAAATGGTTTAAGTTATTCCCTAACTGGGTAGTTATTTGTAAAGTTATTAAATTTTTAATAAAAAAAGATAAAATCCGAAAATTAACATGGAAATTTTAAGCAATTTATGGCTTTAATAGCTTTAGTAGTTTTAAGACCCTTATGGCTGTTATGGCTTTAATAACTTTAATATTATAAGGTAAGTTAAGAAAGTTATATATTTTTCTAACGGCTTTTTTTATACCTTTAAAATTTAAAGCTTAATAACTTTAACTATAATTATTATAGCGTAATATATTATATATTGTTATATAATTTATTACGTAATTTATTTAATAATATATCTTATTATTTAATTGGGTTTAGCTTTATAAATTATTTACTTTTAAGTATTAAAAAATAATTCTTTTTAATATATTTTAACCATTTTAAGTCTGTTTCTTTTCTAATTAATTTTGTTAATAAGCTTATTTTATAAAAATATTTATAAAGCTTATCCAAGATTTATCCAATTTTATTCCGTTAAGTTATAAGTAGAAACGTTATTAGAAAAAAATATTATAAGGTAGGTTGGGAAAGTTTTATGTATTTTTTTAACGATTTTTCTTATATTGTAAAAGTTTAAACCTTAATAATTTTAGTTATAGTAATTGTGGTTTAGTGTATTTTATATTGTTATATTATTAATTTTGTAAATTATTTAATAACATTTTTAATTTCTTTTTACGGCTTAATTTCGCTGAGATATTTGCTTTTAAACGTTAACAAATAATGTTTATTTATATAATTTAACCATTTTAAGTTTGTTTTTTATTTAGTTAATTTTATTAAATAATTAATTAAATAAACCCTTTTATAAAACTTGTTTGGAATTTTTTCGATTTAATTTCGTAAGGTTATAAATAAAAACGATCGTAAATAAAAAAGCTTTTATTTTTTAGTATTATAGGGTAGGTTGGGAAAGTCTTGGATATTTTTCTAACAGCCTTTTTTATATCGTTAAAATTTAAACTTAAATAACTCCAGCCATAGTAGGCGTAGCATGGTGTATTAGATAGCGTTATATAACTAATTATGTAAACTATTTAATAATATTCTTAATTTCTTAATCTAACTTAACCCCGTAAAATTATTAGTTTTTAAGTATTAAAAAATATCTTTTATATATATAGCTTGACTATTTTAAGTCCGTTTTTTCTTTAGTTAATTTTATTAATTAGCTTATTACGTAAGGCTTTTTATAAACTTTATCCAAGATTTATCCAATTTAATTTTATTAAGTTATACGTCAAAACGTTAATACGTAATAATCTTTTTCAAAAAGACTTTTTTTCTGGATAAACGACTTTCCGGTTTTTTTTTCTTATCTTATTAATTTCTTTATCATTTTCCTTATTAATTAAATAATTTCTTTCACTAACCCCCCTGCTATAAAACCCCCTCATAAATTTGGGGCAAAATATCATAATATTAAGGTATAAGTTATATAATATTTAAGCTTTTTAAAGGCTTATTAATATTTACTTATTTAATTAAAAACTTTTCCTTTTTTTATTAAATTTATAAATAATTAAACTATCTTATTATATTTATATATAAATTTTCGATAAAAATTATAAAATCTTAAAAAAGATTAAACTTTTTTAAGATTTTTTAATTCTTTTTATTTAATAATGATTTTAATTTTTAACAGGTTTATCTTAATATTTTTTATTTTAATAATATATTTAAGAAATTTTATCCTTTATATATAAAATTTATACTTAAATATATTAACCTATAAGCTAGCGCTTTTAATTAAGTTAAAATTAAGTTAATATATTTAATATAATTTTCTTTATTTTTAAAAAAGATTAATATATTATTTATATATATGTTATAAAAGTTATTAAAATATCTTATTAAAGTATTGTTAATAAATTTTTAAAAGCTTATAAGTTTATTAATAAAGTTAAATAATAATATTTTATATTTATATAATTTGTAATAAATTCAGAATATTATAAGTTTAATTATTTCTAAATTTAAATAAATTTTATAAAAAACTTTATTTTAAATATTTTATTTAAGATTTTATTAATTTATGATAATAATTTATGATAATAAGTATTAATTTTTAAAAATCTTTAAGCCTTTTTTTTAAATTTATTAATAACCCTCCAATCTTTAACTTATAATAATAATCTTATTAACCTTTATAACCTTTTATACCTTTAAGACAAGGTTTAATAACGTTATTATTATAAATTTTTAATCTTTAAAGGAATAAATTAAAAAAAAAAGCTTAAAATTTTTTTATAAAAGGTAAGCCTTATAAAATATTAAATATTATTAATAGTTAAAGGTTATAAAAGCATAATAAAATTAAAGTAAAAAAAGTTAAAAAAAGATAAAACTTTATTTAAAGGATAAATATGTTAACAATATTAATATAACATAATAATAATATTAATTATATTAAGATATATTAATAAAAGCGTGATATTTAACATTACCTCACTTATCATAAAAGCTTATATAATATAATAATATAAAATAATACTATATAATAATAAAAAATTATAATATAACCTTACCTTAAATATTAAAACTAACGTAATATAATATTTAGAAAAAGATCTTAACACTACTTTACCTTAAATATTAAAGTTAAATTTAACTTATATAGCTTATTAAAATAAACCTAACCTAATATTACCTTATTTTAAACGTTTTAAAAAAATAATCTTATTAATCTTAAAGTTATATCTTAAAGCTTTTAAATTAATAACTATATTAACTTTAATTCTTACGTTATTATTACTTTAAAAATTATACAAAAAGATTATTAAAAACTTAATTATAAAAGTAAAAAGAGGAGGCGTTATAACTTAAGCTAAAAGGCAACTTTTATTTATAAGATAATTAAAATCTTTAAATTTTAAATTAATATTAACGTTAATATTAATATTATTATCTATAAATTAATGTAAAAAATAACCTTTTTTTAATTATTAGTTAAAGTTTTTAAATTTTAAATTAACATTAAGATTAATATTATTACTTAATAATTATAATAAAAAATAAACCTTTTTTATTAATTAATTAAAATCTTTAAACTTTAAATTAATGTTATAATTAATATTATTATTTATATCTTTAATCTTTTTAAACTTATTATTAACATCATCATTAAAAGGCTTACTTTGTACGGCCTTTACTACGTTAAACTTAAGGTTAACTAAGAAATATTAAAATTAAAAAAGAGATTAATTATAAAAATCGCAATTAATCGATTAAAACCTTATATGTATAAAAACTTGCCTTAATAACGTAAGATTATAAGTATAATTATAATAAATATAATTACCACGTAAGGTTTAATATTAAAAGAACCGTAATTACGACTTTTATATAAGGTTAACCATAAGGCTACTATAACATCCCTCCTTTTATAACTATGCTTATCCGTTAAAGATTAACATAAAGCTAAGCATATTTAATCCTCCTCGTCGTATACCTTATTATACGGCATTAAATCGTAATTAACAGCTTTATATCCTTTTAATCCATAACGTACGTAAAAACCTATATCGTAACGTAAATTTTTCTTTAATTACGTCGATAAATATGCTATACAACCTTATAAGGTTTAAATATAATCGTACATATTAAATTTAACCTTTTTCTTTTTACTTTTAACCTCGTTAACCGTTTTTTTAATAATAGCTTTAATAACATTAATATTTATCGCGTCGGATTAATTCTTAACGTTATTATTACCGGCGTTATTATTTTAAATAATTAACTTTTAAGTTTTTATATAAAATAACTTAAGTAATAATTATATAAATTATTAATAATCTTCGGAGATAAGTTAAAACAATTTTCTTTTATTTAACTTACGTTAAAGGTTTTTATTAACCGCATATCGTAATTATTAAATACGTATTACATCCGGTTAAAATATAGCTTTAAAACTATATAAATTCTTTTCCCATTAAATTAAGAAGAAACATATTAAATTAATAACTTTTTATCGCATTAATCGAAACTTCTTCGCCACACGTTACACTTTATTAACATTTTTATATACGTGATTAAAGCTATTAAAAATTATAATATGGTCCCATTATTAATTAACTTTAACGTACGCCATTTAAGGTATTATAAGGTTTTACAGCTTCGTGTTTAATCGATTAAACACGTAATAAAATTACGCTTTATTAATATTAATCACATTACCGTTAATATATAATTTACCTTTCATTTATAATAACCATACATCGTACTTTTTAACTTTCGATAGCTTAAAAAGATTAAGAAGTATTAACTTAAAGCGTTATTATTATTATTATTATTATTAAGTTTAATTAACTTTTATTAAAAAAGTAAAAACACTTGTAAGTTAAATGTTTTTAACGTTAATCTTTACTTACATTTAAGTTAATTCGTAATTAAATTTATTACGTAAAATATTAATTATTTAAGCAACAGTTATGTTAATAACATCTTTTAACTGTTAAGCCGTAAAATTAATAGTTGTTATTATAGCGATAACTTTTTAAGCTAAGGTTAACAGCTAGGTTAATCGTAAAAGATATTACCGTTACAGTCATTTAATAACAAGTCGAGAAAGGTTTATCGTATCGTATAACAACGCGATTTTTTCTTCTTTTTTTTTCTTTTCTCGTAAAAAACTAAATAATTAAATAAGTCGAAAATCTCGTATAAAGCTAAATAATAATTAAAATAATCATATTTCTTAACGTTAAATACCATTTATCTTAAGCCGTATATAACCGTGATTATAACTTTAAGTTTATTATTTATATCGATTAAATTAATTTATTAATTATAAGCATTATAAATAATTTAAGTTAAGTTATTACGCTTATAATCGTAGCTTTTAATTAATTAACATATTAAATAAAAAGATTAAAAAAACTAAAACGTATTAATTAAAATAAAAAGTAATATAAAGATTAAGCGATAAACTTTTACATTTAAAAAATCTTAATATTATCATTAAAAAGCTTACTTCGTACGGCTTTTATTACGTTAAATTTAAGGTTAAATAAGAAATATTAAAATTAAAGAAAAAATTAATTATAAAAGTCGTAATTAATTATTTTAGCTAGTTTAAACTGCTTTTTCGCCACTAGCTATAACTTTAAGGCCTATGTTAATGTATTTATAAGCTTATTAAGTATAGCTTTTACGAAAAATAGTTTAAGGCATCTTTGTTAATTTAATTAATTAAAGGTATAATGTATATATTTAATATATATTTTTTTCTATTATTTAATTTATATAGCTTTATAATTTAACAATCTACGTATTAAATAATAATAAAAAAGTATCTTTAAATAAATAAATGGCATGCGAAACTTTTCATTTTTTTTATTAATCGATAAACGTTGATTTAGTTGTTTTCTGATCGAAAAAGGTTAAAGGTATAGTTAAACACGCATGCGTACATGTACGCGTACGTTGAAAATCTCTAAGACACGCCTTCCGTATTTATTTATAATTTAACCGCCACGTATCGAATAAACCTTATAAATATATCCTTAAGTAAGATAAATGGCATGCGAAACTTTTTCTCTTTTTAAAAATTGATTTAAAGTTAACGTGGGTGCGTTGTAAGTGTTAAAGTTGTGGTAATTATCGAGCGTTTAATTACTTAAATAGGTACTTTAAATTTAACCATTAAAAGTCTTGTTAAAAGCTATTAAAAGTCGTTGCGTAACGTCGAATTATATTTAAATTAATTGTTAACTTTTTTATCCTTTTTATCTTTTTAATGCGATTGATTTTTTATACTTATTAAATTAAATAAACGTGGATTTAATGAAAAGTTAATAAATAAGGTGTGCTAGTAATAAATAAATTAAATAAAATGGCTTTAAATTATATTTTAAAGATTCACGTGTTAAGGTTTTAATTAGCTAAAAAAAAAGTGTAGCTTTATAAAGTATGTGAATTTTAAACATGTGGTTTAAGCTTATTAAGATAAGTAATTAATCGATTAAAACTTTATATACGTAAAGACTTACTTTAATAACATAAAGTTATAAATATAATTATAATAAATGCGATTATTATATAAGGTTTAATATTAAAAAAGCCGTAATTACGGCTTTTACGTAAAGCTAGCCATAAAGCTATCGTGATAAATATTATTATAATTAATAATACTTTTAAAAAAAATTCCTTATTAAAATAACTACATTTTTTAAGAATAATAAATGGAATATAATTTATTAAAATTATATATATAATTTAACTACTTATTTATTAACCTTTTAACATATCTTTATAAATATAAATAATAATCTTACTTAAATTTTTAATATTAAAGATATAAATAATTAAATTAATTAAGATAATTTAAGTAAAATAAGTAAAAAGGAATTTAAAAGTAATATTATATAATTATTATAATAAGCAATTATAATATAAAGCCTTTAATTTATATAATGTTTTATTTAATAAATGTAATATATATATTATTAATATATATTTATTATTTTATAGTTTAAAAGTTAATAATAATAGTTTAATATTAAACATCTTATATATATTAACGTAAAAAAGGAATAAATTATTTAAATTGTTTATTTTTTTAAATAAATCGATTTATTAAATATATTAATTTATATTATAAATAACAAATTAATTATCTTTAATTTTAAGAACGATATATATCTTTTTTATGTTAATAATAGCTTAAGTTAAACGGTAATATTTATTGTATAATATTGTTATATTATGGGTTAAAGTATTTAACGTATTAATCTTATAGCTTAAAATCTTAATAATATTAAAATTATGTTATAAAGGTAGTAAGTTATTATATAAAAACGGTTAATAAGTAAAGTTAAAGATAATAAGATATGGTATTATATAATATAATTATTAAAAATATATTAACTATATAGATTTAAATTTTGTCTTATTTTAAAGATTAATATATATAAGATTTTATAAGTAATAAATATTTATAAGTAAGATATTATTATTAAGGTATAAGATTTACTTTATACGATTAAATATAAGGTTTAATGAAAGGTAAGGTTAATTTATTTTATCCTTAGTTTAAACGTTATTAAAAAAATATAATAAGTATAATATATTAAATCATAATTAATAATATTATTATTTAAAGTAAAGAACTTTATTAATAATTTATAATGAAGGGAATATATAAGATGATAAATAATAATAAAGTTTATGATTTTATTTTATATCTTAAGATTAAAAGTATAAAATGAGATAAAAAGTATTATCGTTAAGGTAAAAAAGTTTTTAAACTTTATATCTTATTATTATAAAAATTTTAAAAGAATTAAAATAAAAAAGATGTGTTAAATGTGAAATAGTAATTAAAGATTAATATTATTATTATTTATTTAATAATTTAAAAAATATAGGTGGAAATCGGAATAATTTAATGGTGAAGTTTAATTAAATAAAAGTTATATTTATATAATAATCGTTTAATATTAAAATTTTAATTTAAGATTTTTAATAATTTTTAAAGTTTTTAAAGTTTTTATTGGTTTAAATGTCTTTATTAATTTTAATATTTTTATTACTTTTAGAATAATTTATAACATATACTAGTTTAAATAATGGTTTATGTAAGGTTTAACGTTAATAAGTTTTAAAGTTTATAACTTTTATTTATATAAATTAAATAAGAAGTTTTTAAAAATTTATGTATGATTGAAAGGGGCGTTTAATATTAAATCTTAAAGGATTAATATATAAGAAATGGCTATATAAGAAAGGTTAGTTATAAATTTTAAGGTGGAAATATTATATATAATTTTATTAAGGATAATATCTTATGATTTATATATAATAATTATATAACTTATAATTAAGGGAAATTATTCTTTAAAATATATATTATCATAAATAGTAAATTTTTAATAAATATGTTTAATAAAGATTATAAGTTTCTTATAAAAGTTTTAAAGCTTTTTATTAAAAGGTAAAAGAAATGGTAAGTTGGTATATTTATCTTAAGTCATTATAATAATTTATAAAAGGTTGTGTAAAATGTTAGAACTTTTAGCTTAAATAATATTATATATAATATCTTATATATTATTTATCAAGTTTACATTAGCTTATATATTATATATTAATATTATTTTATAATCGATATAAATAAGGAAAGATTTAAAAAGGTTTTTAATTAAATGAGACTTAATATAAATTATGTTTATATTTTTATTTATAGAATTAACGTTAATAATAATATTATTAATAGTTAATATATGTTTTTAGTTAAATTTGTTTATTTATGCTTTTTTAGCTAGATTTATAGCGTGTCTTAAAAATTATCGACTTTTTCTTTAAAAAGCTTAACTATATACCTTATTATGAATAAATTTCATAATAATATTAAAAATTTTAATAGTTATAATTTGAAAAAGGGTTAATAAAAGTGGGCTTATTTATTATTTAATTATTGTTAAATTATAATTAGGAATATGGATTTTTTAAATAAGTGGTATATGTTTTGCTTAATAATATTATCCTTTTTTAAGTTATTAATAATAATATATAATAGCTTGTTTAATATAGGAGGAAGCTAGAAGAAATCTTTAATAAGAATAACGTTAACTTATTAAAATATTTCTTATAACGTTAAGGAAAGATCTTTTTTAACTATTAATTGATTTAATTTAAAAATTTTAAACTAATTATATTCTTCTTATTAATAATTAAATAATAAACGTTATTAAATTAATATTATAAGAAGCTTAATATTAAAAGGTTTTTAAAAAGTAGCTTATAATTATTATTAATCTAAAGGTGAAGAAGTAAGTATAACGTTTATTTACTTATTTAAATATTAATAATTTTAATTAAAGCTAACTTAATAATTAAGGATTTTTAACCTTATATAAAGGTTTAAAAATATAACGATAATATTTTTATTATATATAACTTTTTAATATCGTTACCTTTATTGATTTAAATATAAAAAGGCATTAATATTTAACCATCCTTTTAGCCTTTTTTAATAATGGCTTATAATTATATTATAGATTAATCGTTACTTATAATTTAAAATATCTTATATATATAATGATATATTTTTTACATTATAGTTATTTAAATTATTATTTTATAATTCTTTTTAATAATTATTAGTATTAAATAACTTATGCTAATAACGCTTAATATATTAAGTTTAGTTATAATTAATGTTAATATTTTAACATTTAAGAAGATTAATAAGCTTATCTTTAGTTTAAAGCTTTAATATTAATTATATGATCTTATATTAATCTTTTAAGGTAATATTTTTTATATTTCTTTATATTTAAACTTATTTTCTTTTACCTTTAATTCTTCCTTAATTATTTAGTTATAATAATTATTTAAGTGCTGGTATATTTATTAATAGCGTATGCCCTAAATTTATAAGGGGGTTTTATAGCAGGGGGGTCAGTAAAAGAAATTAATTAATAAGGAAACTGATAAGGAAATTAATTAATAAGATAAGACCACCGGAAAATCGTTAATCCGGAAAAAAAGTCCCCTCGAAAAAGATTATTACGTATTAACGTTTCTACGTATAACTGTACGGAATAAAATCGGATAAATTTCAGATAAACTCTATTAAGATGCTTATGTCATCCTCTAATTAATGAAATTTAATAGAAAAAGATCGGACTTAAAATGGTAAAGTTATATATATAAACAATATTCCTTAATACTTAAAAGCGAATATCTTTATAGGATTAAGCCCGATTAAGAAATGAAATATATTATTAAATAACTTACGTAATTACCTATACAACGATATACAATACACCACACCACGCCTACTATGGCTAGAGTTATTTAAGTTTAAACTTTAACGATATAAGAAAAGCCGTTGGAAAAATATTTAAGACTTTCCCAACCTACCCTATAGTACTAAAAAATAAAAGCTTTTTTATTTACGAGCGTTTTTACTTATAACCTTACAGAATTAAATCGAAAAAATCCCGGATAAGTTTTAAAAAAAGGTTTATTTAATTATCAATTTAATAAAATTAACTAAATAAAAAACAAACTTAAAATAATTAAGTTATATAAATAAAGATTATTTATTAATATTTAAAAACAAATATCTCAACGAAACTAAGCTATAAAAGGGATGAAAAAATATCATTAAATAGCTTATAAAATTAACAACATAACGATATAAAATGCACCACACCACGACCACTATAGCTGAAACTATGAAGGTTTAAACTTTAAAGGTATAAGAAAAGCCGTTAGAAAAATATATAAAACTCGCCCAACTTACCCTATAGTACTAAAGCCACTAAAGCCACAGCAGCCACAGGGGCCTTACAGCCACTAAAGCCACAGATTCCTCAAAATTTCCACGCTAATCTTCGGATTTTATCCTTTTCCATTAAAAAATTAATAACTTAACGATTAATTGCCCGATTAAGGAATATTTAACGCCATTATAAAGTTAACTAAATTCCGGTTTTAATGATCCTAGATGCACGGTGATGCGGCTATTCCTCGTAAAGATATTAAATGTTGAAAAAAAAGGTGGTTTTTACTACAAGCTTCTACAGGGTAGGAAGTATAAAACTTGCGTTTTTTCAACGTTAAATATTTCAACTTTTAATATTTTAAATAATAATAACTTTACGTATATACGTCTTATAAAGGTATAATATATATTAAAATAATACTATTTAAATGGCGGTTTTAATATACCTTAATAAATATTTCTATTTAATTTATCCGTTAAGTAATTTAATTAATAAAAAAGACTTTTAAGAAAAAAATAAAAATATAAAATAAAAATAAAAAGAATTAAAAATTAAACAAATTAAATATAAATAAATAAATATCCCGCGTAAAAATATTATATATTTATATTTATATTTATATTTATAATAGTATAAAATTAATTTAAATAAATCTTAAATAAGTTTACTTTAAATTTAAAAAGGGATTTTATAATAAAAAGGTTAAATTAAGAAACGAAACTAATTTTTTAATTAATATAAAAATTAAATAATAAGAAAAAAACGGAAAAGCCGTTAATCCGTAATAAAAGTTTCTTTAAAAATCATTATATATTAACGTTTTTATGTATAACTTTACGGAATTAAATCGGATAAATCTTAAATAAACCTTATAAGAATAACTATGTTTTAATTTAATTAATAGAACTTTTTAAAAAAGAATTAAACTTAAAATAATTAAGTTACATATATAACCATTATTTTTTAATACTTAAAAATAAATAATTTTACAAGGTTAAGCTTAAATAAATAATAAAAAATATTATTAAATAACTTACGTAATAACGTATTTTACGCCATAATTATTATAATTAAAGTTATTAAGATTTAAATTTTAAGGTGTAAGAAAAGTTATTAAAAAATACGTAAAACCTTTTTAACTTACCTTATAATTAAAAAAAATTAAAAACTATTATATATATAAATGTTTTTACTTTTAACCTCACAGAATTAAATTAAAAACATTATAAGTAAATTTTATAAAAGCCTTATATAATTAGCTAATTAATAAAATTAATTAAAGAAAAAACGAACTTAAATTAATAAAGTTATATATATAAATATTATTTTTTATGATTTAAAAGCAAATAACTTTATGAAGTTAAGCTTAAATAAGTGATAATTTATATTATTAAATAACTTAAGTAAATACGAATATAATACTATAAAATATATTACGCTACGATTATTATATGTAAAGTTATTAAGGTTTAAATATTAGAAATATAAAAAAAGCCGTTAAAAATATATAGCCTTTTTAACTTATCTTATAATATTAAAGCTATTAAAGCTATTAAAGCTATAGTAGCCATAAAGGGTTTAAAGCTATTAAAGTTATAAACTTTTTAAAATTTCTACGTTAATCTTCGAATTTTTTTTATTTAAAATAAATAACTTTATAAATAATTATCCGATTAAGGAATAATAAACGTTATTATAAAGTTAATTTAATTTTAGTTCTAATACTTTTAAATGCTTATTAATATAGCTATTTCTCGTAAAAGTATTAAATTTTAAAAGAAAAAAGTAATTTTTATTATACGTTTATATACGGTAAAAAGTGTAAAACTTAAGATTTTTTCCAACTTTTAATATATTAATTCTTAATATTTGAAATAGTTTTAACTACTTATATATACGTTATATAAAAATATAATATAAATTAATATATTATTATTTAAATAACAATTTTAATATGATTAATTAAATACTTTTACAAAATTTATTAATAAAGTTATTTAATTTAAAGGTAAAGATTTTCAAAAAAACAGGTACTTTATAAAAAAACCTTACATAAAAAATATTATATATTAATATTTTTACTTATAACCGTATAAAGTTATTTTTAATATATTATAAATATTTATATAATCAATAAGAAAAATCAAGTTTAAAATAATTAAAATATTACAATTAATAAAGGTATAAAAATTAAAAACTTTAACGTTTGAAAATTAATATTAAATTAAATTAAAATATTAAAATTAAATAGATGAAAGATTTAAAGTTATAATTAAATAAAGATTATAAAGTATATTTTACTTTATTTTTAACTTATATATCTTTATTATTATTTTTTATTTTCTTTATTTATTATTAAAATAAATAAAACTACGATTAATTAAAGTTAAAATAATATTAAATGTAACAAATAAAATTTAAGAAACAAATCAATGTTTAAATTATTAAAATTAATATAAACGCTTTAAATAAAATAAAGTTTTTTAATATTTTATATTTATAAAAGAATTTTATAATAAAGTTGTTTATAAAATAAATTATTTAATTAATGAGGAAATTATATAATAAAAATCGAAATAACGTTAATTCGAAAAAAAGATTTACTTAAAAATATTACTTATTACCGTTATTATTTATAACTTTTCGAAATTAAATCGGAAAGATTTTAAATAAATTTAATATAATTAACTAAAAAGATTTAAAATAATTAAATTATATAAATAAATATTATTATTTTATGTTTAAAAGTAAATAACTTTATAAGGCTAAACCGTAAAAGGTAGTATAATATATTATTAAATATCTTACGTAAGTATTAAAATAATAGTTTAAAATACATTATTTTATAATAATTATCGTTAAGATTATTAAAACTTAAACGTTAAAAGCATAAAAAACCGTTAAATATATATATATATAACTTTCTTAACTTATTTTATAATACTTAAGTTATTTAAAGTATAATAATCATTAAAAGTTTAAAGCTATAAAAGCTACGTTAATATTAAACTTATTATATTAATCTTTAAATTTTAATCTTTTTTATTTAAAAATTAATAATTTATCGAATAATTACTTAATAAAGAAATATTTTATACCATTATAAATTTAAGTTAATTCTAGATTTAATGGCGTTAAATATACGGTGGTACGGCTTTTTATCGTAAGGATATTAAATTATGAAAATAAAGGGTTACTTTTACTATAAGTTTTTAAGTTACTATAAGGTAAGCTGTACGAAACTTAACATTTTTTTAACTTTTAAATATTTTAAATAGTAATAACGGTGCGTATAAACGTCGTAGAAAATTAAGAAATATATGATTTTAATAGTAAAATTATACCGGACTTAATAAACTTAAATAAATATTTATATTAAATTTATATATTAACATTTTTCATATAAAGTAAAAGTTTTCTTTAAAATAAATTAATTATTAAGTATTTTAGCGTTTTATTTATAAAAGGAATATAATTACGTAATAATAAAAATCGCCGTTAATATATTAAAATATATATTTAAGTTATACAGGTTTTAAAAAATTAAAAAAAATAAAAATAGAAAAAATAAAAAAGTTAAAAAAGAAATTTAAAAAATTAATATGTTTAAAAGTTTATAATTAGTTAAATAAAAAAGCTATAAGTTAATAAAAACTATAATTAATCTTTAATTAATATTAATATATTTATATATTAAACTACGTATTTATCCGATTTATTTTAAAGGAATTATGAATTTTTAAATTAAAATGAAAATATTTTTATGTTTTTTAAATTCGGGGTTATTGTGTCCACGCCGCGCGGGGACCTCGTGTATAAGTATAAGGGTAAGAGTTTATTTAAATATCTTTTAACGTTAATAATTTATTATAGTTTTAGTAAAGATGGTTTAGTATAAGTTTTATATGATAGAATTTAAGGAATTATGTATAAATATTTATCCTTTTATACTAAAAGAAGTAAACTAATACCTAGGATTATATAAGATGTTATTAAGGTTTTTAATACTTTAAGTTATAAGCGTTAAAATACTATTTTTTTAAGAATGTAAAATAAGATATTTTTTTTATTAATTTTAACCTTTAAAGGTACTTATTATATAATGTTGATAAATTAAGAATATTTTTTAAGGAAGTAGTAGTTAATATTATAAATTATGTAGCTATTTTTTTATAATGGAAGGTTAAATAAGTAATAGTAAATCTTTTAGGTAGAATAATCCTATTTATCTATTAATTTATTTATTAATTTAAATATAAAAAAGAATATTAGGTTTTTATTAATAATGTAAGGAAAGATATCTTTTGTGATTTAATTATAAATTGTTAATAAAGTTTTACCTTTATTATAATATTTTACAATATAATTAATAATAGTGTTAATGGAGGTATATAACAAGATATTAATGTTAGTAAATTAATATAATAAGATTATATGGTTAAATTAGTTTAAATACATATTATTCCTCTTCACTTTAAATAAATACCATAACTTACCATCCTTTTATATTATAATAACGGTATTATATAATTTATATAAAAATAAGAAGTAATATTCCAATTTAAGATTTAATTTACCTTTTTTTTAAGTTTAAGTAAGCTTTTTTTTATTTATCTTTAAGTAATATTTAAAAAAGTAATGATAACATTAACATCGATTAACGATGTTATTTAATTATTTTTAAGTAATTTCAATCGTTAAAAGGTTAATATTTAAAGGGTTATTACTACTACTTTGATTAATAATTTCTAGCTTAAGATTAAAAGTAGAAATATAATAACCTTAAAGCTTAATAAAATATTCCTTAAAACACTTTATTTTTATATTAAAGATAAAGTTGTTATAATATTAATTTAAGTTATAATTATAAAGATTATTATAATCTTATCATTTATATTTATTTTAATAATTATTTAGATTATTTTTTTTATTTAAAATAATATCATAAAATAGTTTAAACTTAAAATAAAAGTGTTATATTAAGATATAAAGGTTTTTTTAAAAAAAGTTTTTAAGATAAAGTTATTTACGAGGGCTTTTTTAAGGTTTTTTATTGTTTAAATTTGGATATATATTAATAAAGGCTTTTTTAATATAAATCGGTTAAGTTTAAAGTAATAAAAATAAAGGGTGTGTTGAGATAGTAAGTAAAAACTTTTAATTTTTTATAATGGTAATATTAATAAGGGTGTGTATTTTTTAAGATGTTAATATATCATAAAATATTATTAAACATTACTTATACTTTAAATATCTTAGAATCTTTTAATATAGTTTTAAGATCTTTTTTAATAAAGGGAACTTATTATTTATTAATATAAATTTATTATTTATCTTAATTTATTATTTTATAAGTATATTTAAAATAATATAGTGGAAGTTATAATAGTAAGTAAAATGTTTATCTTATCATTTTATAATATATTTTAGGTAAGTTTAATAAATAATAATTTATTAATAAGGTTTTATAAAGTTGGTTATCCCTTAAAGGTATAAAATTAAGTATGTAAGGGATAGTAAAGTGTGGTTTTAGTTAAATTTATTAAGAGGTGTTATCTTTATTGATAATATTTAAAGTTAATAGGCCTTTTGTAAATTATGTAAATATAATAATTATTATTTTTTCTTTATAATAGTTTTAAGCTAAAATTAACCTTAAAGCTAGTTAAGTTTTATTTAATTAATTAGTAAATTTAAGATAATAACTTTATTATAATTTTTAGTCTTATCCCTTAATTCTTCTTTAACTAAATTAATATTAGTAAAAATATTATTAATGTTTTTAACTTTATAAATGGTAATTTCATTAAAGATAAATCTATTTATTAAAAGTTAAAATATATTATCTATATTTATATAAAATCTTTAATATTTAAGATAATAATTTATTAAATATTAGAGTTAAATCTTTATTAACATTCTTTTAATATAAAATCAACAATAAAATTATTAATTTATTTCCTCCATTTTTTATAATTTAAAGGGTAAAAGATCATAATATTTAAGTTTTAAAATAAAAAAGATAATTTAGAATATATCTTTTTTATGTCTTATAGGAAGTATATAATATAACTTTAATATTTATATTATTAACCTTAAATCTAGATATAAAAAAGTTAATATTATTTAATAATAATAAAACTGGATATATAGTAAATATATTAATATTAATATAAATCTTAATACTTAAAAGCTTTTTAAAAGGTTTTAATATTAGTAAAGATAAAGATATTATATTAAAATTAAGGTTATTATTTATAAAGTAAAAAAAAGATTTATTTTAGTATCTTTTATTATTTTTGTTATGATATTTTTTATATATGTTTTTACCTTATAACTTAATATTAAATTATTTCTTTTTGTAATGTGGATATAAAATTATCTTTTTTATCGTTAATATTTTGTTAAATTTTATTTTTAAAGCTACATTTTCTTTAGGTAAAAAATACTCTTAATTATCTCTTATATATTAAATAAGTAATTTATTAAATCGGTAAAAGACCTTAGTTAATTATGCTTTTAATTAAAGTTTATTAATTAAGTTTTTTATTTAAAGGTAATTAATATAATATAATATAAAAGGATTCTTAAGAAGATTATTATAATAAATATTATTATAAATAAGTTAAAGACGTTTTATAACATGGTAAGGAAATATATTATAAAAATATTAAAAAAATTAAATTAATATGAAACCTTTTATAAAAATAATTAAAGCTATATGATTAACTTCTTAAAAAGGAATAAATCTTAAATCGGTTACGCCTTTAAAAAGGCATTTTAAAAAGTAATTTATCCTTATATTCTTAAATATTGTTTATATAATATTACCTTATTAAATCTTTTAAAGTAAAAGTTTATAATAAATCTTCATTATAATAATACTCCACTTAATATTAACATTAAATAACGATTAACTTTTAATAAACTATTATTATCATTAATATATTTATAATAATATAACCACCTTTATAATATATTTCTAATAAAGCTTTATATATAAAGTTATAACATAACTTTAAAAATAAAAGAATTAAAATAAAAAAAGATTTAACTCTTATATCTTTAAATCTTTTAACCTTAATAATATTTTATATTACTACAAGAAAAACTATAATTTTACCTACTTAAAAAAGGTTATTTAAGAAATAATAAAAACAGATTAAAAAGTATACTTAATTTATATATAAAATATAATAAAAGAAACATATTACTACCTTATAATTATCGCTATATAAAGAAATAAATTAATCAATATTTTATTCTTTATAATATTTTTAATAAACCTTATAATAAAGATTTATATTTATAATAATTATAAATAACTTTTATAAAAAATAAAGAGATTTTAAAAATAATAAATAAAAGAAAATTACTATAAGAGTTATTTATTATTAAAAAGTTAAAGATATAGTTAATAAAAAATATAAATAAAAAGATTTATTTATTATTTATTAATATTTATTAAAGGTTAATATAATTGGTATTTTAAAATTAAGATAACGCTTTAATAATAATAATAAAATCTTTTAAAGCTTAAAAACGTTTTAAAATGGTTTAAAACTTAGAAAATACCTTTTAATTTATAAGCTTTTAACGTTTTAAAATACTATCTTTTAACTTTAAACTATAATAACTTAAGTTATAAAAGTCTTAAAATAATACATATTTAATTAAGAAATATATAATTAAAATATTTACCATTATATTTAAACTCTTTTTAATTAATAAAATATTAATTAAACTATAATATTTTAAAAATAATATTTAATATTTTAATTAAATCTCATCCCCCCCCGTAAATAATAAATTAATCGCTAAAAAGAAAAAGCTTATTAATTATTTATTAATTACTTATTAATTTCTTTATCAATTTTATATAATAATTTCCTAAAGTTTCAATGTAATAAATCTTCCGGACAAGAATATTTTTTTAATGTTTAAATATTTTTAATTATAATAACTGTATGTATAAATGTTGTATAAAATTAAAAGAATATACCATTATAATGGTAAAATTATGCCGGATTTAATGAAGTCAAATAAGTATTTTTATAAAATTTATATATTAATTTATTTAATATAAAAAGAAGGTTTTCTTTAAAATAAATTAATTGTTTAATATTTTAACGTTTTATTTATTAATAAAATTATAATTATGTAATACTAAAAGTTGTAATTAATATATAAAAATATATATTTTAGTTATACATAATTTAAAGAAAATAAAATAATAAAATAAAAAGAAATTAAAAAGGTTTAAAAATTAAAAATTAACATTTATAAAACCTTATAATTAATTAAATAAAAAAGTTATAAATTAATAAAAATAATGTTTATTTTTATATTAATATTAATTTATTTATATATTTATTTATATATTTATTTATATATTTATTCGATTTATTTTAAAAGGTTTATGATTTTTTTAATAAAGTGAAAATATTATTGTATTTTTTTAAATTTAAGGTTATGCCCCGAATTTATGAGGGGGTTTTGTAGCAGGGGGGTTAGTGAAAGAAATTATTTAATTGATAAGGAAATTGATAAGGAAATTGATAAGATAAGAAAAAAAACCGGAAAGTCGTTAATCCGGAAAAAAAGTCCCCTCGGAAAAGATTATTACGTATTAACGTTTTTACTTATAACTTTATGGAATCAAGTCGGGTAAATCTCGGATAAACCTTATAAAAAGCCTTACGTAATGAGCTAATTAATAAAATTGATTAGAGAAAAAACGGACTTAAAATGGTTAAGTTATATATATAAATGATGTTTTTTAATACTTAAAAGCCAATAACTTTACGAGGTCAAGCCCGATTAGGAAATGGAAAACATTATTAAATAGCTTACGTAATTAGCTATATAACGGTATACGATGCACCACGCCACGTCTACTGTGGCTGGAGTTATTCAAGTTTAAACTTTAACGATATAAGAAAGGCCGTTGGAAAAATGTCAAGACTTTCCCAACCTACCCTGTAGTACTGAAAAATAAAAGATTTTTTATTTACGATCGTTTTTACTTATAACCTTACGGAATTAAATCGGAAAAAGTCGGGATAAGTTTTATAAAAAGGTTTATTTAATTAACTATTTAATAAAATTAACTAAGGAAAAAACGAACTTAAATTAATCAAGTTATATAAATAAACATTATTTATCAACGTTTAAAAGCAGATATCTCGGCGAAACTAAGCCGTAAAAAGAAATGAAAAATACCATTAAATAGTTTAAAAGATTACTAACATAACGATATAAGGTATACCACGCTACGATTAATGTGGCTTAAATTAATAAGGCTTAAACTTTAAAGGTGTAAGAAAAGCCGTTGGAAAAATGCATAAGACTCTCCCAACTTACCCTGTAGTATATGAAACTAATTATTTAATTGATAAGGAAATTAAATGATAAGAAAAAAACGGAAAAACAGTTAATCCGGAAAAAAAGTCCCCTCGAAAAAAATTATTACGTATTAACATTTCTACGTATAACTTCACGGAATTAAATCGGATAAATTCCGGATAGGCGTTATAAAAATGCTTACATAATAATTTAATTAATAAAATTTACTAGAAAGGAAATGGCCTTAAAATGGTAAAGTTACATATATAAATATTACTTTTTTAATACTTATAAGTGAATAACTTTACGGGGTTAAGCCCGATTAGGTAATAATATATTCCATTGAATAGCTTACGTAATTACGCATATAGTGATATAAGATGTACCGCGCCAAGTTTACTATAGCTGAAGTTATTAAGGTTTAAACTTTTACGATATAAAAAAGCCGTTAAAAAATGCATAAGACTTTCCCAACCTACCCTGTAATATTTTTAATATAATAACGTTTCTACTTATAACTCTACGGAATAAAATAGGATAAATCCCGGATAAGCTTTATAAAAGAGCTTACATAATAGGCTTATTAAAGATATTAACTAGAAAAAAAGCTGGCTTAAAATGGTTGAAATATATTAAGAAAGAATATTCTTTAATACTTAAAAGCGAATAAGTCTACAGGACTAGGCCTGATTAAGTAATGAAATATATCATTAAATAGCTTACGTAATCACCTATATAACGATATATAATGCATTACGCCAGTTTTACTATAGCTGAAGTTATTTAAGTTTAAACCTTAACGATATAAGAAAAGCTGTTAAAGAAATGCATAAGACTCTCCCAACCTACCCTATAGTCCTCGAGCCACTGGAGCCACTAAAGCCACAGCAGCCACAGGGGCCTTAAAGCCACTAAAGCCACAGATTCCTTGAAATTTCCACGCTAATCTTCGGATTTTCTCCTTTTCCATTAAAAAATTAATAACCTGACGAATAATCACCCGATTAGGGAATAACTGGGACCATTATAAAGCTAACTTAATTCCGGTTTTAATGGTTCAGGATGCACGATGATACGACCGTTCGTCGTGAAGATATTGAATTTTAAAGTAAAAGGGTCATTTTTACTGCAGGTTTCTACAGGGTAAGAAGTGAATATTTCAAATAATAATAACTTTACGTATATATGCTTTATAAAGGTATAATATATATTAAAATAATATGATTTAAATGGCGGTTTTAATATACTTAAATAAATATTTCTATTAATTTTATCCGTTAAGTAATTTAATTTAAAAAAACTTTTAAGAATAAATAAAAATATAAAATAAAACTAAAAAGAATTAAAAATTCAAAACATTAAATATAAATAAATATCCCGCATAAAAATATTATATATTAATATTTTTATTTATAACCGTATAAAATTAAATTAAATAAATCTTAAATAAGTTTACTTTAAATATATAAAGGGGTTTTATAATAAAAAGGTTAAATTAAGAAACGAAATTAATTATTTAATCAATAAAGACATTAACTAATAAGAAAAAAACGAAAAAACCGTTAATCCGTAAAAAAAGTTCCTTTAAAAAGATTATTATATGTTAACGCTTTCATATATAACTTTACGGAATTAAATCGGAAAAATTTTAAATAAATTTTATAAAAAGGCTTATATAATCGGCTATTTAATAAAACTAACTAGAAAATAAATAAACTTAAAATAATTAAGTTATATAAATAAACATTATTTTTTAAAGTTTAAAAGTAAATAATTTTACGAGGCTAAGCTTAAATAAGTAATAAGAAAAATTATTAAATAGCGTACGTAATAACGGATATAACGATATAACGTATATCACGCCACAAATATTATAAATAAAGTTATTAAGGATTAAATTTTAAAAATATAAAAAAAGCCGTTAAAAAAATACGTAAGACTTTTTTAACTTACTTTATAATCTTAAAAAATTAAAACCTTATATATATATAAACGTTTTTACTTATAACCTTACGGAATTAAATCGGAAAAATTATAAGTAAATTTTATAAAGAGCTTTATATAATTAGCTAATTAATAAAACTAATTAAAGAAAAAATAAACTTAAATTAGTTAAGTTATATATATAAATATTATTCTTTAATATTTAAAAGTAAATAACTTTATAAAGTTAAGCTTAAATAAGTTATAATTTATATTATTAAATAACTTACGTAAATATAAATATAACAATATAACATATACTACGTTACAATTTTTATACGTAAAGTTATTAAGGTTTAATTCTTAAAAATTTAAAAAAAGCCGTTAAAAATATATACCTTTTTTAATTTATTTTATAATATTAAAGTTATTAAAGCTATAAACTTTTTAAAATTTCTACGCTAATCTTCGAATTTTTTCTTTTTAATTTAAAAATTGATAATTTTACAAATAATTATCCGATTAAAGAATAATAAACGCCATTATAAAACTAACTTAATCTTAGTTTTAATGGTTTTAAGTTCTTAATAATATAACCATTCTTAATAATAAAAAGAAAAAAGTAATTTTTATTATACGTTTTTATAAAGTAAGAAGTATATAACTTAAGATTTTTTCTGTTTTTTAATATTTTAATTCTTAATATTTCAAATAATCATAACTGCTTATATATACGTCGTATAAAAGTATAATA
>MU386607.1:0-77945 GCA_022497025.1 Hypoxylon sp. FL0890
AGTTATTATATTTACGCCGTATAAGAATTTTATATATTATTTAATAATATAATAAATAATTAATAATAAAAATTCTATTATTAATTAAATTAAATGTAATAAAAAAATAAAGGCGTAATTAATTAAAAATTAATATGTAGTTAAAAAAGAGAAAAATGAAAAATAAAATAAAACGTAATTAAACTTAAGGATTATGCCAGCGCAGTGGGGTGGCCTCTAGTAAATAAAACGTTTTATATTTTATATTAAGTTTATATTACATTATTACTTTTATATATTATACGATAATATATAATAAAAGTTTTATTTATCGCGGTTATAATACGAGATGAATAATATAAAATCAACGTCGATAAATATTAATTTAATAAAAGCGCTCCGTAAGTATACATTAAACTTTATCTTATATACGTTAAATAAAGAATAATTAAAAATATCTTTAATATAAATACATATTTACAACGTAATAATATTATTTATAATATTAATAAAGAAATATTACAACTAATAATATAAGTTAATATTTTTTAATAAAAGATAAAAAATACTATTATAACTTTATAAAGGATATAACATCTTTATAACTACGATATTAAGAAAAAAAACTCGGTTAATAATACGTAAAACTTTTTAAATAATAAAACAAATCAACCATTTAACATATAAACTTAACTTTTTAACACATTAATAAATATATAATATCATTTTAATAAATCATTTTAAGCTTACGCCACTTATAAACGTCTTCGAAAAAATACTACCGCATTTAAAAAAAATTAACCTTAAAGCATATAAACGTCGCATCGTATAAATTAACAACATTTAAAACAAATACTTCATAAAATACATAAAATTAAAAAATAAATACATTAAATAATACATAAAACCTTAATTAAAAAACAATCTTAAACAATTAATTAAAAATTATCGCATATATAAAAAACAGTAATAACGTAAAACATTAAAATATTTAAAATTAAATAACACTTTTAAACGTTAAAAAAACAATAAATTAATTTATCCATCATTATTATATATATTAATAATAAAAACGTCGCTATATTAAAAAAAGACATTATTATAAACCATAACCCACATATACTAGCCCCACTTATTATCCCCACTAATCCTTAACCTAATATTAATATCGTTTTTACCTAAGGCACTTTTAAGATTCTCATCCTACACAATTCATACTATTTTAGCTAACCCATCGTCGCTCGCTTACAGGTCCGGCATGCCAAAGGTGTGAGGTGCCCTACAATGTTATCACGGTTACAAGAAAATCAAAAACTTAAGAAGGCACATCGCGATTACCCAACTCGCTACTGACGCACATGCAACCTTGAATTTCCATTAAATACATCCATGTATAAATTCAATTTAATTTTTAAGTTCAGTGTTGTTATTCAATCAAACCGACTTAACGTCTACATGTATCTACAATGTCGCTTGGGCCTTCGTTCATGTCAAAAGGTCAAAAACTGTACTTGCTATAGCCGGTCTCCTGCGATAAGCGAGCTGCCACTCATTTTTTCACTGTTTTCTAATTGTCAGAGTGGATTATGCTCACTTTCTATATATTTGGACTTTGCTTACTTGGGAGTAGGTAGTCTGCTTCGGCGAGAAGGGGCGGGTTGTATGGGCCAGCAAGGTCGTATGGCCGGACCATTCGTCTTACACCGTCAGCCACGACTTCGGTCGGGACGTCGGGCACAACACACTCGATGGCGATGCGAGCGTTGAAATCAAATGTCGCCATCACTACCCACGCGTTGATGCCGGCCATTTCGACCCGATACTGATATGGATTGACCCATCTTGACAATCTCGGAAGCGAATTCGCAGATGGGTCAAAAACCTGAGTGCCAATGTGTACCTCCACGATGAAGTTGAGTAACTCTTTAACGGCAGCAAAGCAGCGCTCACCCGAAGTAGCTTCGTCTAACGCCATAGGGCTCATATATGAAACTGCCAAAGCCGACTCGCCCATTTGGAAGCCGCCACTTTGCAGGAAACGCCGTAGCCGTCCTACGATTCTGTTGAGCCGCAATTTTAGTCCGTGATGTTTTAGATCGCTGCCGGCCTTCGGATTACGGCGCGCGTCATATACGGTCAACCGTACGACACGATCGTATACTTTGGTGGTTGGTTCCGACTCCTCGGCGAACCAAGCTGCTAAAACCCAGTCCTTTCCCCACTGATCCTCGATCCAGAGGGGCCAAACTGCCCAGGGCTTCTTCTTGAGTTCCGCCAGGGGACTATATGTGGAATTCGTCTCCTGGTCTAGGTAGGCGGGGTTATTCATCCTTTCCACCATTGCTTCATAAAGTTGGTCGTCCTCGCCCCACAGGTCAGGGCCATTGGGAGACATTACCTCAACATTGGTCTTGACTGCTGGAGGAAGACATCTCCAAAGATGAGCAGTTGCAACATCCATAGCGCAGGGGTGGATCGGTGCATTGTGCGCAATTTGGAGACTGCTGAGTCCTGTCATGGCTCGATGAGCTTCATCAACGTAGGTCGGATATGGCGTATCTCTCTTGCGCCTCTTATTCTGCGGTATATGTTCGTATGTCCCATCGTTCAACGTCCAGCCAGGACCCACACGTATTTGGTAATCGTCCACCGATTCAATTTCCCTCTTGAGCAGCTCGTTAAGCTTGTATTTGGGTACCTGGACCTCTGAAGGTGCTGCAGCGGCCATTTTCTTTTAGGATGTGAACCTGTCGGTTAAATTACTTTTACAAGACGGTAGTGGTGATTACTGGAGTTTAGTTGTAGGTGGTCGACGGGAGGTGAGCTAAGCCCTGGCGCAATGCCCAAGAAATTTTTTTTCTTTTGGCGAGTAAGTAGTAAGTAGAGGGCTCGTGGAATGCTCAACTTTTTGACAGCGTTGCAGTAATAAATGACTAGATGGACATTCCTGAGACTATGAGTTTGTGCATTGCATAAAGCTGAATTCAGACAAACAGCCTTTGTTCCCCAGAATTCAAACACGATTGACACGAACTTACCGTCGAATTCCCTTGGTTCTAGCGGTGGTCACGAACAAAGCCAATCTTGATTTCGAATAGTAGACAACGGTATTGCTTGCTGTTTTCATCTTGGATGAGCAGCCTCTGATGAAGTATTCCGGCGCCGCTCGAGATACTGCATAAGTTGAATGCACTAAAGTATTGTGACAATGGACGAAAACCTGAGTTCCTAAGGTTCAAGTACAACAAGCCTTTTGGGTAGTAGATTGAGGGGTATCAAGCACCCTGGTGGTTGACTTTGTTGAACCGCATTGTGTTCGTGGTATTCATATGAGCGGGCTAAACACTTAGGTGGTGGTCAAACAGAAAGTCCAATTCGTGAAAGTGGTATCGTCGTTGATGATGTGTAATTCTGGCCTATTCCAAGGCTTACTTAAGCCGTTTCCTTCGTAGTTCCAAACGTGCACTTAAGCTTGAAACTTGACAGACTATTCGCACGCCTTATGTAGACGGAACCAATCTAATCCACGGTCCTACAGTATTGTCGATGCTGTGTTCTAAAAATGTGGATTATCGTGAAGATCATAGTCGGCCAGAAGAGCATCTAAGCTATGCGTGTGTGGTAATGCTGAGACATTTCGATAGTGTATATATAGCCTTGGGTGCGGCCATTCTTACTTTCCAAAGCTGTGCCGGTGCTCATTGGAAGGAGTTTCAAGCTGACCCTTTCTTTTCCGATGTCGGAAATTATACCATAGCTACCACCTATGTAGGTATGTATTCATATGAAATGTTTAGCGTCTATGCTCTTCTAAAAGTGCAAGGACACGATGCGGTATTCAATTTTTAGACGTACATTAAGGTAACTTTGCATACGAATCTGCTAGGCTTTAGGTCCAGGTGGCCTTAGGTCCAGTAGATGACGAAAGGGAAGTCAGATAATTATGTAGTATTATTAAAACTAATGCTCGATCCCGATAGCTTACTGGCTAAGTACAGGTCTGTTCGAAGATATCCGCAAAGTCCGGCGCGGGAATAGTCGGGAATATCTGCTCCATTCCCGAGAGTTTGGGACCCCATACCCCAAATGTTAGCCTCTGGTCACCTCGTTGCTCTTTTGGTTCTGAGCGGTGATTATCGTTAATAAATGCTTGATATAATATTTAGGTTGGTGTCGCTACAAAACTTATTGGGTGCTTGTCTGTTATCATAGCAAACCTACCGGGCCTTACACCGCTCGGATATAAGCTCTTTGCGACTTTCAGCGGGTATGATAGCCTACTCTAATATGATACATAACTGGCGTAGAGTCTCATACTAGAAGTCCCGTGTTAGCTTTGCGCCATGAACTAGTCGATTCCAATTCCACCGAGCTAGTATTTAATGAGAAGGCTCTATGACCAGGTGCCTAGTTACATATAAGCGAATATCAATCTACTTTTTGTCGACTCTAACAAACTCCCGGACCTCATAATTACTAGACTCCTCGCTAGGGGGTTTAGGAAGCATAAGAGTCTAAGTACCTCGGAAGGGGATCTATGGGTTATTACTGCATAATCCTCTTGGTTTATAATTTCTATATCGGCTAGTCATCTGACTCGTCTTATCAAACCTGGCCGTGAGGCTCCAGGTGAGGGACCAACGAGAACGATGAAGAGTTCACAGACCCAACTGGGAATGGAATTGAAAAATGATGGGCTGATATCTGCCCCGGATAATGGACAAAAAGATGGCCCAGCCCTTGACGATAAAATCACCGGGACATGCGAGCCAGTGCAAACTAATTTTGCTTCTGATTCTGCTATCACGAAAGCCGAAACACCGGGAACGATAGCCTACGAAGAGATCGCCGATGATATACCGCGGCCCGATGCCAGCACCCCTATTACATATCTCTACCTGACATTCGACACACCGGTGGCGGGTCCAGACTTAGGGGATTCGCGATTGAACTGTGGCGAGCTCCCGAAATGTCCTGATCTTGCGCGGTACACCAACCCATTGATCTGGCCTAAGGCACGCAAAGGGGTTATGGTCACAATATCTTGTATCGCTACCTGCTTTACGGCATATGCGGCTGGTGCTTATTCAGAGTCTGCGGATTTGATTGCTGCGGACTTAAAGACAACACGCGAGGGCGCACTGGCCGGTGTGACCACTTTTTGCATCGGGTTCGCCATCGCCCCTATGGTCCTTGCTCCATTTTCTGAGATTAATGGACGGTACCCTATCTTCGCCATTGCTGGTGTCTTTTTCGTCGTCTTCCAGGCCGTTTGCGGATTGGTTACTAATCTGGCGGGCATGCTAGTCGCCCGGTTCCTCAAGGGCGTCGGTGGAAGCGTGTTCAGTACTATGGTAGGCGGCGTCATTGCTGATATGTATCAGAAGGAGGACCGCAACACACCTATGGCACTCTTCAGCGGTGCAGTCTTGGTTGGTACTGGCCTTGGGCCACTTGTGGCTGCGGTCATGGTCGAAAGGTGGGGAGGCGAAGGCGAGAAGTGGAAATGGATATTTTGGCACCAGGGTAAGTCAACCATTGGGTATTTTGTAGTTTCCTTGACCTCACCATCATATGCACCTATTTTATCCTATATCGTACTGAAAGTCGAAGACCGGCCGCGCGACTGCTGACATCCGAGTTTTCTAGTTATTGTGGACTTCGTCCTGATGGTTGCTGTTGTAGCATTCTTTAAGGAGAGTCGGGGTTCAGTCCTCCTGTCGAGGAAAGCCAAAGCTTTGAACATGTGGTACGCACGGTTAGAGGAGAAGGGCCTGTTTGGAGTTTGGGTTCCTACATTGAATAGTGATTTAGGCGTTGTACCAAAGTCTACAACGGCTTCAAATGTAGACAAATCGGTTGTAGAGGAACGTCAATCGGCACTCGCATTAGAAACCCGACCTAGGTCATGGGGAGACGGGCGGCTTCGGCGAATCAGATGGATCGTGAAGGAGGATGAACAGCGAGCATCCATCACTACAATGATAACCGTCTCATTGTTTAGGCCCTTCCTATTGCTCTTCACTGAGCCCATCGTCTTCTTCTTCTCACTGTGGGTGTCGTTCGCATGGGCTATTCTCTACCTGACATTCGGATCCATACCGCTCGTATTTCAACGGCAATATGGCTTCAGCATCGAGCAGTCGGGGTACGTCTTCACAGCCATGATCATAGGCTCCATACTTTCGACTGTTATCGGCATCTATCAAGAGAGCATGCTCAAACATCCCAAGTGGCAATCAGGATCTGACAGCCCGGGGACGGATAGCTCGAATGATAGTCTGGCCAATATCGAAGAGAATGTCGAGGCCTCTGGGTTCTGGGCCTTTGTGCGGAGGAGATTTCCGGCCGAGTCGCCTGAATCAAGATTGTACTTCACCTGCTTCACGTCGGTGCTGCTTCCGGTCGGCCTCTACCTATTCGGATTTGCGGCTCAACCGTCCGTTCATTGGATGGTTCCCGCTTTTGCGATATTCCTCGCGACAATGGGTATCTTTTACATTTACCTAGCTACATTTAACTACCTCGCGGATACATATCAGACCTACGCTTCCTCAGCATTGGCGGCGCAATCATTTTGCCGCAACGTACTCGGCGGAGCGTTTCCTCTCGTCACGGGACCGCTTATTCGAAATCTGGGTGAAGACGCAACGGGCGGGCTTCTTGGAGGGATTGCTACATTGTTGACTGTTGTGCCCTGGGTGCTGGTTTTGTTTGGAGAGAAGATTCGAGCGAGGAGTTCGTTTGCTATAGTGAGTGCCCTGAGACCTGCATACTCGTTCCATTACTAATTACGAACAGGGCCTTGACCGAAAATGAAATTATAGCTGGAAGTGAGGGAAAAGGAAGCTGGCCCTAACCAGCTGGCATTGTTGTTATTTAGAGACATATCTAGGTCTATGTTGGAATGCATCGTAGGGAGTTGGAGCTTCAAACTTCGAAGTTGTGACTCGAGGTCGCGCCTTGATTGTTACCGACATTGGTCAGCAAATATCTTGATATAATAAAAGGAATTATGCACTTATGGATAGGTATGCATACAAACCTGACAAACATATACGTATATCATTATATCGTCATATTGAGAAATACAAGTGCAAGTGCAAGTGCCCCGCCATCCACGCGATCTTGCCCCTCCACCATCCAAATGACGATTTCCAACTTCCAATTTTCCAGCTCAATCTAATCTCAAACCCACACTCTTCAATATCGACCGTCGATTCCCGACCTTGAATATTAACTCAAATTTGAGCCGCGGTTGTTTGACCAAAATCAGATCTACGATGGACGAAATCACGAAAATGTCTGGACCTGTCCCGAAAGACTTCGACGCAGAGAATGCGGATAATTTGGAGGACGTAAGAGCACTCGCCTACACTCGACTTAACCCGTGCCGAAGCTGACGCGTGTCCAACCTGTCACAGATCGAGAAGCAGTTCGCGGTCAAAGGTTAGTGCGGCACGAAGCCCAACTCCGCCTGTATCTGTAGAGTAGTCTGACTGTGGGTGATGGCGGCGTTTGCAGCGGTGCAGCATCTTGAGACATACTGGGCTATTCTCCAGAAGGTCAAAGGCTCATCTCTGCGATTGACCAAGATGGATGACGAAATATACGCCCATTTAAAGTCCGAATTTCCCGAGTTCGACCCTGCGGCCCCCATCAACGAGGACGAGATGAAGAGCAAGTCGGGCAAGGAACGGTGGCGCAAGTTCATGATGGCCTACGAGAAGAAGATTGACGACTACAACTTCGGTACAATGTTGCGAACAAGTCCCAACGTAGAATACGAACAGGATACAACTATTTTCGGTACTGCGCTATACCCTGTTTAAATTTCGAAGGATCCCTATGTGGCTGGCCTTGCTGACACGGTTTTCTCGTCATAGTTCCCAGGATGCAATTCTACGCCATCGAGATTGCGAGAAATAAGGCTGGTCTGAACGATTGGATCTACGAGAAGGTGCATGAAAACGACAAAGCATAATACATAGCGCCTCGATCGACTACAAACCGATGATATTTACTGGTTCGTTGTCGTCCCTCCAATATGATATTATACGATATACGACGTGAAGCAAATAGGAGCAGTATGCTGAAGGAAAGGCTTGCGGATCGACGATATCCATCATTCAGCAACGAAATTAAGCGACAGCAAACCTCTATGCTTGCTCTGGACGCGAGTACTAAAGGAATCTGAAATACTCCGTCTGGACTCTGGAACCCCAATCATAGCAATATGGAGATAGAAACGTCGATAAACGAATGGACCTTCGTCTTGGACAGAATGGCCCCTAAGAAAGAACCGACAACTGTCTTTAACATCGGTCCAGAGATTCTAATTCGAGAACCTTTATTCAAGTCGAAATCTGTAACTATACGTTCCCTTGTTATCTCTTTCGTTAAAGCTCGTCAGCGAGGCGGCACGTGTTCTAATCACAAAGGTGGGAATCGGACAAAGGCCTTCTTCGTTGGGAGTGCATGTTCATAACCTATCTGGACAAGTAACGGCACAATTGTCCAGCCGACAATAATGATCATTCTGGTAAATTGTAAATGGTAGTCTCAGAGTAACACGTAAACAAAACCTTGGTCCAGCTCTTACCTACCAGCAAGTACTGCCATGTCAACCAGTACAACAAAGCAAGGAACATCAAACGGCACAATCGAGTTCTTTGATCAATACCCTGTCTGCTGACTTCCATACCTACCTAGATACCTGGACATTCCAAATATCGAAAATCCCCCAGAGCATCCGCATCTTCGCGACCGCCATAGATGGATTACCTGCAACAGCAGCAACGAAAAGAACAGTCGCCGTCTCTGACACATCTGTTTACCTTCACGACGTGGCGGCAATGCGGGCCGTTGGCTGCGGGCCTAGCGGCGTCCTTGCTTTCGGGTGCCTTAAGGACGTCTTTGGCCATTCTTATCGGGAAGATATTCGGGATTATATCCGAGTTTGGGGCTGGGCAACTCACCGGACCAGACACTCTTGCCCAGGTTTCTTCCTGGTGTATCATCTTGACTCTCATCGGTGGAGCAGGATGGCTTGTCAATTTTGCCTTCATGTTTTCTTGGATCGTTTTCAGCGAGCTCCAAGCGAGGAATATCCGCCAACGAATGTTTCGCGCCTTGCTCAAGAAGGATATGGAGTGGTTTGATAGCCAGGACGACGGGGTTGCTAGTTTCCTCGTGAGAATGCAAACGTACCTCCGTTCCAACCCAGCTATCTTCTTATCTTAACGCATATAGCTGACAGTCTAGCAGACAGACCCGAGAACTTCAGATGGCATCGTCGATAGCACTCGGTTCCCTGGCGGCTGAGATAGCGACTTCAGTTGCAAATCTGGTCGTGGCCCTGCACGGGTCGTGGAAACTGACGCTTGTACTCCTTGCTACCGTACCCGTTTCTGTCGTTATACTTGCTCTGCTAAGCCGTACGCTAAAGCTAGCGATCCAGGCACAGAAGCAAGAGCTCGGTCGAGCGTCCAAGTACGCGATCTCGGCTATCGCTGCGATCGATCTCGTAAAAGTCTTCAATGCAAACGACCACGAAACATGGCAGTATCTTCAGGCTATCCGGCGGGCTATGAATAAGTATCTAATTCAGGCTAGATCAAGCGCATGCCAGTTCGGCTATGTCCGACTTTGGATGGATGGGATGTTTGTAATTGGGTTTTACTACGGTGCCGTTCTAGTCAATGAAGGATTGAGCCCTGGAAATGTCATGACGACATTCTACGCAGCACTGGCTGCGTTACAAGCTATAGAAGCCTTCGTACCTATGTACATGGCTTTGGCAAGGGGCATGTCTGCTGGCCAGGCGCTCTATTTCATATCCAACGATGTTGAAAGCGGACGAAAGGTCTACCACATGGTTGGCGACTGTCGGCCGGAAGGGTGCTTGGGCGATATTAAGGTTGACGATGTAAGTCTCGGTCCTCCTATATCTTTGCCTTCGTCGAACTAATGCTTAGCTTCAAGGTTAGCTTCGCCTATCCGTCAAATCCATCCAAGCTTGTAATGAACAGAGCCTCTTTTTCCTTCAAAGCAGGCCAGCTATGTTTCGTGGTCGGGCGAAGCGGTTCGGGAAAGAGTACGTTGGGTAATTTGTTACTGAAGTTCTATGAACCTCTCAGTGGCAATATCTTGATTGATGGCCATGCGCTCAGGACCCTTGACATCGAGTGGGTGCGTAGAAATATCACATTGATTCAACAGACGAGCGTACTTTTCAATGATACTTTCTCCATGAATGTAGCCATGGGCCATCAGAATCCTACTCAAGTCTCTAGGGCGGAAGTCAAGTCCGCCTGTGAGACAGCCCTGCTCCAGTCGACGCTGACTAATCTTCCGAAGGGCCTCGATACGTATGTTGGTTTTGGTGGTCACGATCTTAGCGGCGGTCAGAAACAACGACTAGCTCTTGCGAGGGCTAGGATACGAGATCCACCAGTGCTTATTCTCGATGAAGTCACCAGTGGGCTGGACCCAGTGAGCCGAAGCCTGATTATGGATGCCATTAGGCATTGGCGGCGAGGGAAAACAACCATCATCATAACCCACGAGGTCGCACAGATCATGGACCAAGACTTCGTATATGTCATGGATAACGCACGTGTCGTACAGTCAGGTTCTGGCGCAGATCTGCAGCGACAGAGGGACGGCGTCTTTGCTGTTCTGGTTGCTTCCGGGGCTCAGAAGGACGACGTGGATAGTGAGGAAGAGCTAGTACAAGGGACAAATACCGTCATCAACTTCTCTCGACCAAGAAGCGTTGCGCCGCAGGACAGGCACAGTTCACCCAGATACTTCTGGCCTTTCGAAAGGTTGCATGACCGTGACTATCTTTCGCAAAGGACTACGCTGGCTGTTGGATCCTATCAGAAACATTGGGATGGAAATGCAAACACGCTCCCGCCCCGGACTGAGGCGTCACAGACCCAGAATATGCTTCTACGAACTGTTGGATCCCTCAGCAGACAGCTGTCGATGTCTTGGAGATCTGGGCGTCGTCGACCAACTCACATTCAGTCTGGCCAGGATGCGGCATCGGGAAGAAGATCGAGCATCATACGCCTTCAAGAGTTGGGAGATACGGTGCGAGATAACCGTCGTGGCTCTGTTTATAAGGATCGGCGGCCCGTCTTAGCAGCTGGCGATGTGCTCGCGCCGAGTCTCGAACGTCACGAAGTCAAGAACCTCGACGAGGCGAAGCGGACGGCAGGGGGAACGGAATCCCTATCCCTACTGGATATCTATAAAACAGTGTGGCCCTGCTTGGCTTTGAACGAAAAGATTTACCTTCTTATTGGGCTTCTTATGTGTGTTGTTGTGGCCGGTTCCGTCCCAGCCTTCTCCGTTGTGTTCGCAAATCTGCTGGCAGTTCTATATTCGAGTGAAGATAGAATGGCTTCTGGCGGGAAATGGGCTTTATACCTATTGCTGATCGCTGTTACGGGAGGGGTGTCAACGTTCCTTAGTCAATATCAGATGCAGTGGGCAGCCCAGGCTTGGGTAGACGGTTTACGAATGCAAGCATTCAACAGGATCCTGCGGCAGCCGAAAGTATGGTTCGATGAGCCGAAGCACTCGGCTATGCGGATCAATGAGTGTATGGACCGAAATGCCGAGGAGATGCGGAACCTAGTTGGACGATTTGCTCCTCTGCTACTGGTAGTAGTCATCATGATCTCCAGCACAATCATATGGGCTCTAGCTATCTCATGGCGCCTCACCCTCGTAAGCCTTGGAAGTGCCCCTCTCCTTATCGCGACCACAAAAGGTTACGCGTACGTCTCAGAGAGATGGGAGACGCGGTGCAATAAAGCCACTGAAGAAGCGGTTGGGGTCGTGACCGAGACGTTTCTCAACGTGCGTGTCGTCAGAGCCCTAACGTTGGAAAGGTTCTTCTCTTCGAAGCATGACACGTGTGCCAATAGAGCCTTGGATCTCGGCATTAAGAAGGCTGTCTGGACGGCTGTCTTGTTCGCCTGCTGGCAATCTATTTTCTGGTTCATGATGGCTCTGATCTTTTGGTATGCAACAGTACTCCTTGCTATCAATAAAGAGCTGACGGTACATGCCATTCTCCAAGTTGTTAACCTGCTTGTCCTCGGTCTCACCACCGCATCCAACATTTTGAATTCTGTACCAAGCATTGCTGCCGCACAGGCTACTGCTACGCAGCTGCTTTACTACGCCCAGTTATGCGTGAGCACGTCCCACGAATCAAAAGGAATGACGAATCTAATTAACCCTTTCCCTATTCGGATGAAGGACTTGTCTTTTACTTACCCATCTATGACTCGTCCCGTACTTCGAAACCTCAGCCTCCACATCGACGCTGGAACCTCGACAGCCATCGTTGGCCCCTCTGGATGCGGCAAGAGTACAATCGCGTCAATCATCCTGGGCTTGTACCCGCCGGATTCGTCAAAGGGAAAAGGGGGAGCTAAGGACGAACGTCAGCAGTTGACTTTTGCATCCGTCCCTGCCTCTGACGTAAGCCTCTTTAGTTTACGGAGCCACATCGGGTATGTTCCCCAAGCCCCTTTTCTCTTCCCTGCCACCCTTGCGGCAAACATGTCATATGGGCTTCCAGAGGATTCCCCGCTCCGTGAAACGGAAAATCTTGAGCGGGCTGCTAAAGAAGCGGGAATTCACGATTTCATCCATAGCTTGGCTGCTGGCTATGACACGGTCGTTGGCGACGGTGGGCAGTCACTTAGTGGCGGACAAGCACAAAGAGTTTGTATTGCTCGGGCTCTGGCACGGAGACCGCGGCTGCTAGTTCTGGACGAACCCACGAGCGCTCTCGATACGGAAAGTGCAGAGGCAGTGAGACACACGATAGAATCTCTAATGCGGTCTGCTAAAATTGGCATTTATAATGGTACGAGCAGATTCAGCATCTTTGCTACTCCACGATTGGAGGAAAAGGAGTTGTCCGTTGTTGTAGTTACGCACAGCAAGGAAATGATGCGCATGGCGGATCGCATTGTTGTTATCGATCAGGGACGGGTGGTGGAGTCGGGGTCTTATGATGAATTATTCTCAAAGAAAGGCAAATTTACAGAGCTCGTGAGTGACGGCCTCTGGATAGGCGAAAATAGCGAAAACATGCAGAGCCGACGGGACGCGAACAAAGGAGGAGGAGGAGGAGGTAGTAGGCGGGCCGTTGCGGATGACCTCCCACTTCGCGTTGCAAACCCATCTGATGAAAATTACTCCGAGACACCGACTAGGTGGGTCGGCCTCCGAGACGTATATTGGGCTGACGATCGAGGTCCGTCTACGGGCGTTATGAGTCCCCTTACCAGTCCATTCGGCAGACCGTCCCGAAGAAAGGAGCGCAGAGGAGGTGAGAGTATCTGAAACACAACGCTATCGTGACAATAATGCTTTTGCGTTTCGGATGTTCCTCCTTTTATACGAATAATTTAAAATTGTTCTTAGCTTAATTTTATAATGTTATCATATATCGTGAAAATGATTAGGTCTGTCTTCTATCTCATAAATCCGGTGGGAGCCAGAGGATTCCATTAACAGTCCTGGCAATATTTGTTTACGAGCCTGCAAGACGTTAGAACCGGGGTGCCACGGACGTATATGAATATTAACGGCAGGTACTTACCCATCCCACACTGGCGGACCCGGTATCGTATAATTCTACATGAGCTATTAGAATTCTGTAGCAGAATATTAATGCGGCCTACATAGCCTTACCGTCTGACACTTTATGGCGTCCGAGTATATATCGATTTTTATTGACGGATCTAAATATATCAGTTACTTCTGTCGGTAGAGTGGAAAGGGGGGAAAGCAGGATGCTAAAAGTTGCTTACCACCATCTTTGTAAGTGCCAGGGAACTTGGCGAAATACTCGGGCGATGGTACAGCGGTCCCACTACCCGTGATATTTAGATGCGCGCACTCGGGGTAGAATTGCGGTTTATTCTCAATATGGATACTGAGGATTTCGTGCCTGATAATGTACAGCCCTGGCTTGATCGTGGCTGGAATCGTGACTGGCCAAAGGTCTGGAGACCCGTCCCAGTTTTGGAACTTCTTTTGGTACCAGATACCCTCTACAATATTGCCTTCCAATAAGCCGGCCTCCCAGATCTTGAAGAAATTCAAGTCGTTCACATTGACGTCGTCACAGGATGTTCCGCAGTCGGCAAGCCATACCGACATAGGCCCATAGGGATGCAGCCAATACCAATAAATGGCCGTGATGCTATCCCCAGCTACAATGGGGATGTATGATGGGGGTGCTGTGCCCGGTTTGTTGCATGCAAGGCCAGTGTCATTCACGAAGAAAATCGGGTCGATACTCGCCCATATTCTTTGGACCATCCACGGCTGGCCTTCTTGGTCTTCTAATGGTTCGTCTGGGCTGTATCTATAAGCCTTCAGTTACAGTCCATCATTAAGAGGCTAGACACGGACTATCGGCCAAATCAAAAGTCTGAACACTTACCCCCTATACCAGGTGTCACCGACAGTGTAGTTGGCAAGGCCACCGTGAGCAGTAACTGAGTTGGCTAGTAAAACCAGCGCTGCTAAGAATAACGGGCTCGCCATTTTGTATTGGATTTAACGGCGGCGAGGTTCATTTGACAAAATTGGTGTCCGAAACGGGATCCCAAAGGTCTAGTAGAGGACTCGGCAATGAGAGCAGCTACCACAGGAACTACCGGCTGCCAAGAATCTGGGGAAGCTTGCCCGCCCTTACTCTAGATTCTCTGAACATGTATGATGGGACTCTAGGAGTCAAGTCTTATAAAGCTTTAGCCACGTGCGGTAATTCGGAACGTCTAACAAGCGGGTTAATGTAACCCTGCGGGCCCGGCTATTTACAAGAATATTAAAATCGGATCTTCAGTTTGCGTAATATTTAAGAATAGAAACTTGGAAATTAGCCATAAACTAATCAAGATACACTTTAAAAGTTCCCCTCATATCTCGAATTGTGAAGCCACGCCGGCGATGAGGAACTTTATGCAAGAGGAATACATTGTTTAGGTGCACTTAAAGAAGGATTATGACTAAACCAGTGGCTGGCGAAAAAACACGCGTTTGATTTATATGTGAACTCGTTATTTTTCCACTTTAAATTCCAAGGTTTACGCAGCATACAGTTACGAGATTCGTCAGCGTGTAGCTTCCTTTTAGATATTTACCTACCTACCTACCTAGGTGCACTTAATAAATTAGTTAGGTATTAAGGATGCTCTCCCCCGCAGGCATATTGAGCACACCAAGAGTTATCCTCCAGATATAGCCAGGGGCGTTGTTTTAGCACATTGGTAATGATCATATTAATGCTACTCCAAGTAAAGCTCCCATGCCCTTACTAGCGATATTACCCATATTAGCCAACCTCCTCACATTTAGGGATGTGGAGGCTCCCATGCTAGAGACTCATCCATCTTCATCCCCAAATTGCCTAGTAGATCTCGGTGCAAGGAGTCAGTCTCGCCACGCGCGACGGAGAAGCTTAAACGCGACAATGCCATCGAATGGTCCGAAATAAGGAACGTGTAATGCCTTTAATTGTGTCGTTTAGAGTGGGGTGCGTCTCGATGTGGCCGGTGCTGCCTAGCATCTAGGTAGATTCAACGGCGGCATGCCTCTAGCAACTTGGGAATGGGAGGATACCAAGCCACGTCTGTACAGGGAATCTAACAATCAGCCGGCAAGGGACGAAGTGGCAGAGAAACTAAATGTGGTTTATTCCGCGACGGTGTGCCTTGGCCTGACGGCATATAAGAGTTGCCTCCATACCCCGAGCCGCCATTTACTAAACAACGAAGCACACTATTCTGGAAACCCCGTCTCTAAATTTCCGCCAACATCACTGTGGCAGAAAATGATGCGCCGTTTGACTTCTGCCCTCTTGCTGGGCTCCACAGCCTGTGCCCTGCCATTCGCAGAGATCTACGAACGCCAGAACACTACCGACTGCTCTATCAAGGATAGCTACCCAACTGTTAACTTCGCCCAGCTGCCAGACCCGTTCACTTTCGAGGATGGCAAGAAGGTCTCCAGCAAGGCTGACTGGACCTGCCGACAGCAAGAGATCAGCAAGCTTATGCAGCAGTATGAGCTAGGCACTTACCCGCCGCCACCTGACAAGGTCGAGGCTTCATTGTCAGGTAGCACCATGTCCGTCAAGGTCACCGTCGGCTCAAAATCAGTGACGATCAGCACTTCGATCAGGAAGGGCAGCGCCACCCCCGGACCTGCTATCATCACTATCGGCGGCTCCTCGCTCCCCATTCCGGGCACTGTCGGTACTATCGGCTTCAACAACGACCAGTTCGCTTCTCAGGCATCTGGGAACTCCCGTGGCCAGGGTGCGTTCTACACGCTCTTCGGAAACACTCACTCCGCCGGAGCTTTGACTGCGTGGGCTTGGGGTGTCGACCGTGTCATCGACGGTCTCGAGCAGCTCGGTGTCGACAAAACCGGAATCGACCCTAAGAGACTCGGAACAACAGGTTGCTCCCGTAACGGTAAGGGTGCCTTCATCGTCGGCGCCCTCGCCAACCGTATCGCCTTGACTCTGCCGCAGGAGTCCGGCTCTGGCGGAGCTGCCTGCTGGCGTATCTCGGACTCTGAGCACAGCAAAGGAAAGAACATCCAGACCGCTGGTGAGATTGTCGGAGAGAACGTGTGGTTCAGCAAGAACCTAGACCAGTACACCTCCAAGACCAGCACCATGCCCGAGGATCACCACATGTTGGCCGCCCTCATCGCCCCCCGTGGTCTGCTGGCTTTCGAAAACGACATCGACTGGCTGGGTCCTGTCAGCACGACTGGATGCATGAAGGCTGGTCGTCTCATCTACAAGGGCCTCGGTGTCCCCACCAACATGGGTTTCTCCCTCGTCGGCGGCCACAGCCATTGCATGTTCCCGTCTTCCCAGCAGACCGAGCTCACACAATACATTAACTACTTCCTCCTCGCCGGCACGACGGCACCACCGGAGGTGGAGAAGAGCAGTGCAAGCGTGTCTGTCACCGACTGGGCCCCATGGACTGTCCCGACTCTTTCTTAAGCAAGTGGAAAAGGGGCTTGGCTCTCGAGAAACGCTGATGGAGACCCCCCTGTATATAGTTAGCTGTATGGCGTGGTAACAAAGTATCAGTTGAAGACGAACGACTTGGAAGTAAAAGAAACCTTACCTAGGTACCTAGTCGTTTAGTTCACCTTGCATACCTATAACAAAATGGTAAATCAGAACCGATCGTCAAGTTTAAGTATCCCGCTAAAAGCTAAGCGTGGTGTGCTAATGTACCTACTTTGCTACGTACATGTGACTTTCGTTCAACTCCGTAGCCATTCCTTTACGGTTGCTACCAGATCTTCCTCTTCGAGCCCAAGGAGACCGTTCGCACTATCCTCTCCTTTGACCGCATGACCGGCTCCATCTGCGTAGATATGCCTCCGCAAGAGATTCGAAAAGGCGCTATAATCCCCCTTGCTTAACTTTTCTAGCCCGATCTTTTCTTGCTCCGCGGTGCTGGCGTGCTTTACTTTCCACTTTTCGCCCGTCTCCGCCTCTACAATTTCGAGAATCTCATTTTGCGAGGGATTAAACGACGCGATGGAGAAATACTGGTTAGCCGTTTTATCAGGGTGGGACAAAACGGAAGCAATGGCCCTGCCGATGAACGTTAAGTTCGAAGCCTGTACGCGCTCAGTACCGGAGTCGTAGATAACTGCAATTTTTGCGTCCTTATTAAACCCCACGGTTCCATGTTTAAGTCCCTGCGCGTCGATATCGACATTAGCATCATGAGTCATCTTGTGGCAAGGATGCATGGCTGTGCTTACCCAGTCAAAAAAGATTCCGCTCGAGATGCCGGTCCATGTGAACCATGAATTTTCTTTAGACATGCCAATGATGTAGTCGAGGGTCTTGATCTTCCCCTGAAGAATATTACCGATGGCGGTGTTGTTCACGATTCTCGTATTGATGCCAAATTCTGACGGAATGAATCTTTTCACCTTGGCCGCGATGCAGGCGTCTACTAGTTGAGTCTGGCCGCCAACAGCTACAGTCGCGATAGTGGACACGACTGCATCTTGTCCCTCAAGAGCGGAAGTTAAAGACTCGACCGACTGGTAGTTCACTTTCCTGGATTTTACGTTTGATGGAAAATTAGCGGTTGAGTCCTCGCGTGAGAACGCGGTCACTGTGAAGCCAGCTTTAAGGAGCTCTTGCACGACCTCCCTGCCCAGGTTACCCGAGGCCTAAACAGTAAGGTTAACAGTCGTCGGATCACAATAGTCTATCGACCTTCACGCGTGTAGAGGCAACTACTTACTCCAACCACGACCACGTTCTCGATTGCATTTGCCATAATACTTAAAGGCTAATATTTCACGACGACTCTTTACACACAATGGGGATAAAGTTATATGTTATGTAGTTTAATAAAAAGGTCAATTGCCGGATCTCCAAGGTGTATTTATAAGCCGACAACCATGCGGGGACGAATGAACGATGTTGATTTAATTGCGGTTAATGACATGATACTTAATACATGAGGTCCCCGCGCGGCGTGGACATAATAACCCCGAATTTTAAAAAAAACGAAAAAAGATTTATGCTTTATGCTTTAAGTTTATTTAAAGATTTATACTTAAGTTAAATAAAAAAGCGAAATTAAAATAAAGCTTTATTTTAAGCTTTTTAATTAATTTAATCGTTAATTTAAGTTATAATTTTATTAAATTTTTTTATTTTAATTAATTTAAATTTATTTTTTCGTTATTAATTACATGAGGTCCCCGCGCGGCGTGGACATAATAACCCTGAATTTAAAAAAAAACGTAATAATATTTTCATTTTATTAATAAAAGTTATAACCGTATTAAAATAAATCGGAAAAATACGTGGTTAAATATATAAATAAATTAATATAAAATAAATAATAAACATCTTTTTAATAATTTATAAGCCTTTTATTTATTTAATTATAAAAATTTTAAAATATTACTTTTTAAGTTTTTTAAACCTTTAAATAAATTTTTTTTTCTTCTTTTAAAATAATATAATAAAAATAATTTCCTTTTAATCCTTTTAAATATAAATAAATAAACGTTATTAAGAGTGATTATTAATAAATATTTATTAAAACTTTATAAAAAGTTTTAAATAATTAAACATTAAATATTTAAAATAATAATAAAAAAAGCAAAATCTTATCCGGAGTAATTATATTAATCTTTTAATATTTTTAAATCTTTACTTTTTAATTCCCTTATAATTCTTTTTCATTTTTTATTTTTTTTTAATTTTCTTAATATTTTAAATTTCTTTTTAACCTTTTTATTTTTTTAATTTCTTTAAGTTACATATAACGTAAATACATATTTTTATATATTAATTATGATTTTTAATATTACTTAATTATAATTTTATTAATAAATAAAACGTCTCTTTTATATTAAATAACTTTATATATAAATTTAATAAAAATACGTATTTAATTTAATTATATTTAATATAATTTTACCATTATAATAATATATTTCTTAATTTTATATGAAGTTTATACGTAAAGCTATTATTATTTAAAGTATTTAAACGTTAAAAAATGTTAAGTTTTATATTATTTACTTTATAATAACCTAAAAACTTATAATAAAAGGAACCTTTTATTTTAATAATTCAATATTTCGACGAGGAAATACGACGTATATATAAATAGTTATTATTATTTTAAATATTAAAAATTTTGAAAAATATTAAACTTTATATTTTTTATTTTATAAAAAGTTATAATAAATTTTTACTTTTTTATTTTAAAATTTAATACTTTTACAAAAAAAGGTTATATTATTGTATATTTTAAACTATTAGATCTGGAATTAACTTAACTTTATAATAATATTAATTATTCCTTAATCAGATAATTATTTGTTAAGTTATTAACTTTTAAATGAAAAAGGATAAAATTTAAAAATTAACGTAAAAATTTTAAAGAATTTATAGCTTTAGTGGCGTTAAGGCCCTTATAGTTGTTGTGGTTTTAATAACTTTAATATTATAAGGTAAGTTAAGAGAGTTTTATATATTTTTTAATAGCTTTTTTTATACCTTTAAAGTTTAAATTTTAATAATTTTAGTTATGATAATTATAACATAATATAAATTAAACCATTATTTTAATAATTCTTTAAACTATTTAATAACATTTTTTATTTCCTTTTACAACTTAATCCCATTAAAATATCTACTTTTAAAGATTAATAAATAATATATATTTATATAATTTAACCATTTTAAGTTTAATTTTTTTTAGTTAATTTTATTAAATAGCTTATTAAATAAGCTTTTTTATAAAACTTATCTAAAACTTTTACAATTTAATTCCATAAAATTATAGATAAAAATGGTTGTAAATATAAAAGCTTTTAATTTTTCAGTATTACAAGATAAATTAGGAAAGTTTTAAACATTTCTTTAACGGTTTTTCTTATATCATTAAAGTTTAAACTTAAATAATTCCAACTATAATAATCATAACATAATACATCGTATAACATTATACAAAAAATTACGTAAGCTATTTAATAATATATATTATTCCTTAAACCAGTTTAACCTCATAAAATTATTTACTTTAAAATATTAAAAACTGATATTTATATATATAACTTACCTATTTTAAATCCATTTTTTCTTTAATTAATTTTATTAATTAACTTATTACATAACGCCTTCTATAACATTTATCCAAAATTTATCCAACTTAATTCCATAAAGTTATAAATAAAAATGTTAATACGTAATAATCTTTTCTAAAAAATTTTTTTTTATGGATTAACAAGTTTCTAGTTTTTTTTTATTAATTTTTTTATTATTTAATTTCCTTATTAATTAATTTCTTTAACCTTTTTATTATAAATAAATTCAAGACATTTTTTTACTTTTTTTAAAAAGTTTTTTTTTAATTAAATTACTTAACAAATAAATTTAATAAAAATATTTATTTAAATATATTAAAGTTATTATTTAAATAATATTAATTTAATATATATTATACCATTATATAATATCTATATATTAAATTATTATTATTTAAAATATTAAAAGTTAAAATATTCAACGTTAAAAAAATCTAAAGTTTTATACTTCTTATCCTATAATAACCTGGAAATTTATAATAAAAGTTACCTTTTATTTTTAAAATTTAATATCTTTATAAGGAAAGCTTATATCATTGTATATTTAAAACTGTTAAAACCAGAATTAAATTAACTTTATAATGGTTTAAATCATTTCCTAATTAGGTAATTATTTATTAAGTTATTAATTTTTTAATAAAAAAGGATAAAATCCAAAAATTAACGTAAAAATTTCAAGAAATCTATAACTTTAATGACTTTAAGCCCCTTATAACTATTATAACTTTAGTAACTTTAATAGCTTTAATGGCTTAAAGACTATAAGGTAAATTAGGAAAGTCTTATATATTTTTCTAACAGCTTTTCTTATATCGTTAAAGTTTAAACTTAAATAATTTTAGTTATAATAAGAGTAGCATAATATATTATATATCGTTATATAGTTGATTATGTAAGCTACTTAATAATATATTTTATTACTTAATTAGGCTTAGTTTTATAAACTTATTTACTTTTAAATATTAAAAAATATTATTTTTTAATATATTTTAACCATTTTAAGTTAATTTTTTTTCTAGTTAATATTTTTAATAAGCTTATTATATAAGCTCTTTTATAAAGCTTATCTAACATTTATCTGATTTTATTTTATAAAGTTATAAGTAGAAATGTTATTATATTAAAAATATTATAAGGTAGGTTAAGAAAACTTTATGTATTTTATAACGGCTTTTTTATATTATAAAAGTTTAACCTTTAATAACTTTAGCCATAATAATTATAGCGCAATACATTTTATATTATTATATGCGTAAATATGTAAGTTATTTTATGGTATATCATATTACTTAAATAAGCTTAACCTTATAAAGTTATTTACTTTTAAATATTAAAAAATAATATTTATTAATATAACTTGATTATTTTATATTTGTTTTTTTTTCTAGTTAAATTTATTAAATAATTTATTATGTAAGGCTTTTTATAAAGTTTATCTGGAATTTATCCGATTTAATTCTGTAAAGTTATAAGTAAAAATGTTAATATGTAATAATTTTTTTTAAAAAGATTTTTTTTCTGGATTAACTATTTTTCCATTTTTTCTTATTATTTAATTTCCTTATCAATTTAAATAATTAGTTTTATATACTACAAGGTAAATTAGGAGGGTTTTATGTATTTTTTAACGGCTTTTTTTACACTTTTAAAACTTAAGCTTTAATAAATTAAACTATAATAATTATAGCGTAGTATATTTTATACTGTTATATTCATAATCCTTTAAACTATTTAATGGTATTTTTTATTTTTTTTTACGGCTTAGTTTCGTTAAGATATTTATTTTTATATGTTAATAAATAATGTTTATTTATATAACTTAATTATTTTAAGTTTGTTTTTTATTTAATTAATTTTATTAAATAGTTAATTATATAAAGTTTTTTAGAAAATTTATCTGGGATTTTTTTGATTTAATTTTGTAAGGTTACAAGTAAAAAAGGTCGTAAATATAAAAGTTTTTATTTTTTAATACTATAAGATAGATTAGGAAAGTTTTAAATATTTTTCCAACAGCTATTCTTACATCGTTAAAGTTTAAATTTAAATAATTCTAACAATAATAAGCATGGCATAATATATCATATACCATTATATAAATAATTATGTAAAATATTTAATAATATTTTTAATTTCTTAATTAAGCTTAACCTCATAAAATTATTAACTTTTAAATATTAAAAAATAATATTTATATATATAACTTAACCATTTTAAATCCATTTTTTCTTTAATTAATTTTATTAATTAGCTTATTATATAAAGGTTTTTATAAAATTTATTTGAAATTTATTTGGCTTAATTACGTAAAGTTATAAATAAAAATGTTAATTTGTAATAATCTTTTTTAAGGAGATTTTTTTTATGGATTAACAACTTTTCGATTTTTTTCTTATTTTATTAATTTCCTTATCAGTTTCCTTATTAATTTCCTTATTAATTTCCTTATTAATTAATTTCTTTCACTAACCCCCTTGCTATAAAATCCCCTCATAAATTCGAGGCATAACTTTAAAGTTTATATTAATATTATTAAATAACAAAGGTAATTAATTTAATATATACACGTATTAATTAATAATATTTAACATATTAACGAAAAATAATAAAAAGAAATTTAATTATATATAAGGAATTTATAAATAAACATTTACGTTAACTTTTACGGTAGCTTATACGTTGTTAAGTTAAAATAAATGTTTCGATAAATATATTTATAAACTTATTAAATATAATTTTTTTAAAAAGTAATTTAAAGAATTTTTATAAATTTAATTAATTAAAAATATTAAAACACGTATTTAATATATATTTTTTATTATTATTTAATCCGTAATGTTAAAATATTAATCACGTGGCATTTATAACATATAACTTAAATAATTAATAAAGAAACTTTATAACTTTTTTAAAAGAAAAGTTATTTAAAAAATATATTAATTATTATTTATTAAAATCATTAATATTATAATATATTTAATTATTTTATTTAATATTATTAAAAATAAACCTTATTTATTTAATATTAATTAATAATTAACTATTAAAATTAATTATAAAATAATAAAAAGTTTATTTAAAAAATGTTATAACTTTTACCGTAACGTTTAAATAAAAAAAAGTAAAGTATAAAAGAAAATTAAAACGTATTAAAGTAAATAAATCTTTTAAATTACTTACGTTACTTAAAAAATAAAGTTAACATATATAAATTATAATTTATAATAATGTTTTTTTTAATATAATAACGCTTTCGTTATTAATATATATAATAATAATAAATATAATTAATTTATTATCTTTTTAACGTTTAAAAGCGTTATTTAATTTTAAATATTTTAATATCCCACGTTATTATTATTTTTTATACATGCGATAATTTTTAATTAATTGCTTAAAATCATTTTTTAATTAACGTTTTATATATTATTTAATGTATTTATTTCTTAATTTTATATACTTTATAAGATATTTATTTTAAATATTATTAATTTACACGATACGACGTTTATATACTTTAAAGTTAACTTTTTTTAAATATAATAGCATTTTTTTAAAAACGTTTATAAGTGGCGTAAGCTTAAGATAATTTATTAAAATAACATTATATATTTATTAATATGTTAAAAAGTTAAGTTTATATGTTAAACGGTTAACTTATTTTATTACTTAAAAAAGTTTTATATATTATTAATTAAGTTTTTTTTTAATATTATAGTTATAAAAATATTATATCTTTTATAAAGTTATAATAACACTTTTTATTTTTTATTAAAAAATATAAACTTATATTATTAATTATAATATTTCTTTATTAATATTATAAATAATATTATTACGTTATAAATATATATTTATATTAAAAGCATTTTTAATTAAGTAATGTTATATGTATTACCATTTTTTATTAACGCGGCTTATTTACATTATTAATATATCTTTTTTACGAGGTAGCCATTATATTAAAACGCACTTTTAGCTTTAATTAATTATTCCTTAATTAAAACACCTTTAATTAAATTGAGATTTAAAGAGGGAATAAGCCTTTTAATCGCGATTTTAACAGTTTAAGTTACACCGTCGTACGACCATTACAGCTTAAGATATTCGAAGTTAAATAAATTAAGCGTTTTGTTATACTGCCATAATGGCTGGAAGGATCACATGACAGCCTTTAAAGACCTTTTACATTTAACTTTAAATATTTTAAGCTATAATGGTTATACGACGGTGTAACTTAAATCGTTAAAATTATAATTAAAGGCTTTATCTTTTATTTTAATTTTATTTATATTAATAAAATATTAAATAAAAGATAATTAATTAAAGTTAAAAATATGTTTTAATGTAATGATAACCTCGTAAAAAAAGCTAAAAGTTATATATTAATAATATAAATAAAACGCGTTAATAAAAAATGGTAATGTATATTTATTTTAATTAACTTAAACTATTTATTTAAGCTATAAGTTACGCTTACATTAATTATAATTAAGGAGCTTATATTAATATATTTTAAACTTATAAAGTGTGGCTTTTTTAAAAAATAATTTAAAATATTTTCATAAATTTAATTAATTAAAAGTATTAAAGCTTAAATTTAATATATATTTTTTTCTATTTATTAAGGTTTTAACCTTTAGCTTTGTTAATATTTAAGGAAAGGCTGCTTATAAATTAATGATAATGTTAAAGTTTTAACCCTTAGCCTTGTTAATATTTAAAGAAAGGCTGCTTATAAATTAATAATAGCTTTATCTTTATTTAATTTATACTTTTACTATAACTATAATAACCCTTTTGTTATAATTTATAACATTTAACGCTTACTTTTATAAGTTAATTAGTTAATCTTTTTATTATTTTAAATTATTCTTATTATTATAATGATTCTTTTATAATGAAGGAAAGTTTAACTTAATTTTATTAAAGCCGTTAATTACCTTATATTTATAATAATATTAATATTATACTTTACCTCGGACTATTATAAGTTAAGGTTATATAGTAAAAAAAATAATAATAACGTTAAAAATTAATTACTAGCCGATATAAGTTATTGCTATTAAATAATATCTTTTCGAATCAAATCGAATTAATACTTTTACTACGTTTCCTATAAAATTTATTTAATTCAACATTTAAAGCTATTTAATATAGCAGCTTATTTAAAGCAAGTTAAGTGGTATCCTTCCTTACGATAAAATAGTTAATAATCGTAATAACCGACCTTTTCAATAAGCTTGTTAGCTACCACGTTAATTGTTAAATTACTAGCAACACTCTTGCAAAGCCTGCGATATCACTTGACAGCCCTCGATACGTAATCCGATAAACCTCTCGACAAATCAATTCGATACACCAATCGATACGCTACTCGATATACTAGTAAATATATTAATCGATACGCGAGCCCTACACACAGCGCCTGCGATATTATTTAATAAACCGGTCGATATATTAATCAATATACAAGCAACGCCTGCCATCGCGCTAAATGCGAGACATAGGCTTACAATATCTCACGATATATTAATCAATACGCCAATCGATATACCAGTCGATATACCAGTCGATATATTAGTCGGTACGCAAAACGATACGCTAGTCGATACGATACGCCAGTCGATATAAATGCGCTAATCGATATGCGAGTCAGTTGCTATTAAAATAAGATAAAAGATAACCTTAATAGCTGCTATACGAAGTTAACTAACTGCTAAGTTATTAATATATAAGAAAAAGATAATATATTAAAAAGAAGCTATAAACTTATTTTATTTACTATTAAACGGTACGGATAATAGCAATAAAAAAAGGCGTATTAATAAACTTATTAATCGATAACTTTTTTAAAAAACTTATTAATCGATAACAAGTTTAATTTATAAACTTATCAATTAACAATTAAAATTAACAACCTTATTAATCGATAATAAGCTTAATTTATAAACCTATTAATTAACAATTAAAACTAACAACCTTATTAATTAACAATAAGCTTAATTTATAAACTTATTAATTAACGATTAAAATTAATAGCCTTATTAATCGGCAACAAGCTTAATTAATAAACTTATTAATTAATAACTTTTTCTCTTTAAATCATAAATAAAAGGGGAGATATTAAGGTTTTAACCTTTAACTTTATTAATATTTAAAGAAAAGCTGCTTACAAATTAACAATAACTTTATCTTTATTTAATTTATACTTTTATTATAACCATAACAACCCCTTCGTTATAATCCGTAATAAATAACTTTATTTTTAATATTTATACTTTTATTATAACTATAACTAATCCCCTTTATTATAATTTATAACATTTAACGCTTATTTTTATAAACCAATTAATTAATCTTTTTATCACTTTAATTTCCTTCGTAATAAAAAAAAGTTTAATTTAATCTTATTAAAGCTTTTATTAATTGCCTTATATTTATAATAATATTAATATTATATTTTACTTTAAACCATTATAAGCTAGTTATAAGCATATAATAAATTATTAAAGCTTTATAATAAAAAGAAAAAAAATAACAATAATGTTAAAAATTAATTGCTAACCGATATAAGTTATTATTATTAAATTTAACGATAATATTTTTTTAAATCAAATCGACACTTATTAAGTTTCTTATAAAGCTATTTATTTAACATTTTAAGTTATTTAACATAATAATAACTTATTTAAAACAAGTTAAGTAGTATCTTTTTTTCGATAAAATAATTAATAATCGTAATAATTAACCTTTTTAATAAGCTTATTAACTATCACGTTAATTATTAAATAACAACACTTTTATAAAGCTTATAATATTTCTCGACAACCTTTAATACACATTTCGATAAACCTTTCAATAAGTTAATTTAATACATTAATCAATACACCACTTAATACACCGGTCGATATATTAATTAATAAACTAATTAATATATCAATTAATACGCAAGCCTACCATCGCGTTAAAAAAGATAATATAAAATATAAGCCTGTTATATCTTATAATATATTAATTAATACGTTAATTAATACACTAATCGATACATTAATTAATACATTAATCGATACGTAAGACAATATATTAATCGATATAATACGTTAATTAATACGAAGCTAATTACTATTAAAGCAAGATAAAAGATAACCTTAATAACTACCATATAAAGCTAACTGCCAAATTATTAATATACGAAAAAAAGATGATATATTAAAGGAAAGCTATAAACCTATTTATCTACTATTAAACAATATAAATAACAGCAATAAAAAAAGGCGTATCAATATTAATTAACGATTAAAATTAACAGCCTTATTAATTAACAACAAGCTTAATTTATAAACTTATTAATTAACGATTAAAATTAACAACTTTATTAATCGGCAACAAGTTTAATTAATAAACTTATTAATTAATAACTCTTTTAAAAAAGCGTGTTAATTAACGATTAAAACTAATAGCTTAATTAATTAATTATTTAATTAACAACTTTCTTTAAATCATAAATAAAGGAGGAGATATTAAGGTTTTAACCTTTAGCTTTATTAATATTTAAAAAAAGGCTGCCTATAAATTAACAATAACTTTATCTTTAATATTCATACTTTTACCACAACTATAACTAATCCCCCTCGTTACAATCCGTAACACTATTATTTAATCTATATAGCTTTATAATTTAATAATTTACATATTAAATAACTTAAAAAAATATTTTATAAATAAATAAATAACATATAAAACTCCTTATCTTTTTTATTAATCGATAAACGTTAATTTAATTATTTTCTAATCGAAAAAAGTTAAAAATACCGTTAAACATGTTAAAAATCTTTAAAACACGCTTTTTATATCCATTTATAATTTAACTATTACATATTAAATAAACTTTATAAATATATCCTTAAATAAAATAAATAATATATAAAACTTTTTAAATATTAATTTAAAGACGACGTGGGTACGTTATAAATGTTAAAATATTAAGCGTTTAATTACTTAAATAAATATAAAGCAACATTATTAAAAACTTTACTAAAAAGCCATTAAAAGTCGTTACGCAACGTTAAATTATATTTAAATTAATTATCAGCTTTTTTATCCTTTTAATACGATTAATTTCTTATACTTATTAAATTAAATAAACGTAGATTTAATAAAAAGTTAATAAATAAAGTATTATTAGTAATAAAGAAATTCGATAAAATATCCTTAAACCACATTTTTAAAAATCTTATGCCGAGATTATAATTACTTTTAATTAACTAAAAAAGAATATAACTTAAAAAGTATAAAAGTTTCGAACATATAGTTTAAGCTCGTTAAGATAAATACACATAATAATGCTCTTTTAATTATTCCTTAATTAACATATATAAAATAAAGTTTAACATATATTTATATAACGCTTTTATTAAGTTAACGCTTATTAATATTAACTTTATATTATTTATTTTATATTATAAACGTAATAAATAAAACTTTTATTATATATTATTATAAAATATGTAAAAGTAATAACATAATGTAAACTTAATATAAAGTATAAAACGTTTTATTTATTTATTTATTTAAATATAATAAACGGTTAAATAAAATAACTTAAAGCTTTAAAGCTTTTAAAACTTTTTTTAAAAGGCTATAAGAAATTTAAGATTTTTATTAAAGATGATAACTTTAAAAAAACCTTAATTAATAATTAAAAACATTTTAAGAAATGTTTTAACTTATTATTTTATTATTTAATTATAACGATTAATAAATAAATTAATAACTTTAATAAACTTATATATATAAACGTTAAAAGTATTATTTCTTATAAGTTTTTTAAAAAAGTTAAAAATGATGTTAATAATAATTATATAAAATAAACATAAAGGTTTAATAATTAATTATAAAGAGTTATATAATTTGCCTTAAATTTATAAAAAGGTTTTATAATAAAAAGGTTAATGAAAGAAATTAATTAATAAGGAAATTAATAAAGAAACTAATAAGGAAACTAATAAGGAAACTGATAAGGAAATTAATAAGATAAGAAAAAAACCGGAAAGTTATTAATCCGGAAAAAAAGTCCCCTCGAAAAAGATTTTTACGTATTTACGTTTTTACTTATAACTTCACGGAATTAAGTAGGATAAATTTCGGATAAACTTTATAAAAACCTTTATGTAATACGTTAATTAATGAAATTAACTAGAGAAAAAACGGACTTAAAATGGTTAAGTTATATATATAAATATTTTTTTTAATACTTAAAAGCTAATAACTTTATGAGGTTAAGCCCGATTAAGAAATTAAAAGCATTATCGGATAGCTTACGTAATTACTTATATAACGGTATACGATGTACCACGCCACACTTACTATGGCTAGAGTTATTAAGCTGGAGCAGGAGCTTTAAGGGAAGGGATAAAAGAACTATTTAAGCTTTATAAAGCTGCAGATTAAGTTTTATGCTTTTGCCTTGTATATTTAAAATAATTAGTAAAAGAAAAAGATAATATAGTAATAAGAAAGGCGTTATATTTAAAGAATGTGATAATTTAAAAAACGCTGTTAAATTATGATGATGATGTTTACGATATTAAAGCTATAGCTTAAAAGTAAAGATTATAAAATAAAATAAGCTAAAATATATTAATTAACGTTTAAATCTTATATATGTAATTATTATATCCTTAAAACTCTTATCTTAACTTATCCTTTTTTAGATATAGTTATAATATCTTTATAAAGTTATATTTATAAAAAGATTAAGATTAAAATAATAATTAAAATCTTTTTATTATTTTGATTGTTGTTTAAGCTTTAAATTAAATCTTAATTTTATTAATTTAATAGTTTTACCTTTTATATTAATACGATTAAAAGTTACTTTTGTTTTAACTTTTTAGCGTTTAATATTTTCTTATAATTATATTTTTAAATTTCTTATAGTAACTTTTTAATTATAATTGCTTTAACCTTTTTAAAGTATTAGAAATGTAGGTTAAGGTTTGAAATCTAAGGTTTCATAGGTATTATTAATTTATTTATAAGAATAAAAGGTAATGTTTTTAATATAAATAATAAATCTTATAATTTTAAGTTTAAATATTAAATTTAAGGAAAGAAAATTATTATATATTAAAAATGCAGGTATTTTAAGAGTTACTTTAAATATAAATTTAAATTTTTACTTAGGCTTAAGCTTATTATTAAGAATTTAAATAAGTATTTTTTTTAAAATTTATTTTATAAGAAAAATAGATAATATAGGTAACTTAATTTTAATTGATAATATTAAGTTATTTTAAAAAGGATTTTTAGGTATTATTTTAAAAGTCTTTTTAAACTTATTAATAAGAATAAATCTTAAAGATAAAAGATAAGGTATTTAAAAATTAATCTATATATTTATATATTAAAATATTAATTTAATAAATGTCTTTAATATATTTTAAAGGCTTATAATAGAAGAAGTAATAAATAATTATAATATTAAAGGTTTTTTATAAATTAAGTATAGAAATAACAATACTTAATAGTTATAATTTTAACCGTTTTTTTAATTAATAAAGTTAAAATAAATTATTTTAATAAATTTTATTATTTTATAATTTACTTTTTTAGTTTAAGAATCTTTTAAAAGAGTAAATATATGTAAAGCTTTATATGTATTTTTTAGGAATATATTAAAATAGTAAACGTTTTGTTAATTAAGGATGTAAATTATATAGTAAAAATATATTAAATTATTTTTAAGATTTACTTTTTTTTAATATAAGTTATTTAAATATATATAGTTTAAATAAAGAAAAGTCTTAGGTATATAAGATTTAAAAACGTTTTAAACCTATTAATTAAAGCCTCCTTTAAAATTATATCGTAATAACCATATAAAGAATTTAATAATAATTATTTTAAGCGACAGGTTTTTAATAGTTATAGCTTAAAATAATTATATTATTTTAATAGTTATTTATTCCTTTTTATAATAATTATTAAAGGCGTTTATTAGGTTTAAAATTTTGGTAACTTTTTAAAGGTTTTAATCAAGATTAAATGGTATTTATTTATTATTAAATATTTTTTTATATTATTTAATTAATAATTATTTATTATAAAATATTATAAGGTAGATTAATAAGCTTATTTTAAAATTAAATAAGTGCTAAAGATTATTATTATTACCATAAATATTTTATATAAATTTATTAATCTTTTAAAAATCTTCTTATACTACATTTTCTTTAATATTAATAGTATATCTAATAATTAAAATCATTATAAATAATTTAATAATAATGGATAATGTAATGGTAACTTTTCTTAAATAAAATTATATAAAAATGCAAAAAATAATTAAAGATAAATAATTAAAGATAAATATATATTTTTTAAATTAATATAAATTAAATTTAAACTTTTAATAATTTTAAAATATATTATTATTTTTTTTAAAGGCATAAAATCTTTAACCAATTTTAAGAGGTTATTTATAACTTAATCATTTAACTTAAATAAATAAATTCAGTTAATAAGATGGCTTATTTAAATAATAAGTATCGTTATATTATAAAGTTATTAATTTTACTTCTTTCCTTACCCTCTTTCTTTTTCTTTTTCTTTTTTTCTTTAATTTATTAAGAAATTTGTTACTTATTAATTATATTTAATAGTTTAAATGAAGGCGTATAACTAATAATATTTAATAAAAAAACTTTTATTAAATATAATAAAGCATTATAAGATAATTATAAAAGCTTTTTTTTTAATATAAATCTAGATAAGTATAAAAGTTAAGAATTATTTAAGGATTATATTAAACCTTCTTTAATAATTATTTCTAAGCTTAATTTTAAAGTTATTTTAAAAGCTTTTATTAAGATTATTATTAAAAATAGTAACATAATTAAGAAAATATTTATGAATAAGTTATAAAAGGTATTTTTAAGTTAATTTAAGGATAAAAGATATAACGTTAAATTATTAAAAGTTATTATTAATTAAGTTATTTTAAAACGTTAAAAATTAAATAAAAGGTTTAATATTATTAAAATAATATTTCCTCCTTTTATTCCTTAATAAGCTTAAAGTATAAAAGCTATTTTAAACCTTATCTTTAATTTATATTATGGTAAGTTTATAATAATGATATAACTTTATAACTTAAAAAAGGTTAAAATCTTTAAAATTTAATTTTAAAATTATTTTTTTAAAAATTAATTTATTACCAATAAATTAAAATAAATAAATAATTTTTCTATCCTATAAAATATTTACCTTATATTAATATTAAAAGATATTCTAATACCTTTTAATTAATACTTTTTTAAATATCGCTTAAGATAAATATATATACTAGGATATTTAATTTATTAAATTTTAAATAATTATAAAACTAAATTTATAATATTTTTTACTAATTTTAAAAACTTTATTATCTAAAGTAAAACTAATATATGTTACGCTTCTATAAGGTAGATTAATTGGTAAATATATGGTATACTTAAATAATAATTCTTATTAAATTATAAAGCTTTTTATCTAAACTTATAAACTCTTTAATAAAATCTTTTACAAATACTATAAAAAACGTTTTAAAAATTTTAAATCTAATAATCGCGCTAAGATATAACCATTCTTTAATTATCAATTTATTTTTAATATAACTAAAAAAGCCTATAAAATATATTATTATTTTATAATAAAATATTTATATAAATTTTAAAACAATAAATATATGTGTCTTAAAGCTTAATACTTACGCAATCCTTTACTAAAAAAAGATATAAATATTAAAAATATCTTTATAAGAAAAACGATTAACAATCTAAAATTCTTAAAATAAATTAAAAAGTGTATTAAATCTTTAGATTAATAAATAATTAATATAAGATAAATATTACTTATAAATAATTAAATATTAAAGTAAATGGTAAAAGATATTAATTAAAAGATTTATAAAAAATATCATAAAAAAGCATATTATTTTAAGTCGTTTTTATTTAAATAATATCTAAATTTAAGTAAATTAAATATTAAAATATAATAAATAATAAAAAAGTTAAGCTATAAATAATAATAAAAACTTAATAACTTTTAAATATATAATTTAATTAAATAAATTACTAATCTTTTTCTTCTTTTTCTTTTTTATCAAATTTATTAAACTTATCGTTTATTATAACGTATCCCTCTCTTTATTTTACAAGGATTTAAACCTTTATAAAGTTAATTCTTTATATAATCTTATAGTTAAACTTTACAAGCTTTCTTTACGTTTAATTAATACTTAACTAAATAATATCCTTAAGAATCTTTTTTAAAGGATTATTAATAATTTAAATATTTTTTTTAAAATCTATAAATTCTTAAAAGCCTTTTTTATCTTATATAAAATACTTTAACCTTTCCTTTATAAACATACCATATACAATTAAGCCTTTTAAATCCTTAATAACATACTTAAAATCATTATAAACCTTATATATAATATAAAGACCATTTTAATTATATTTAAACTTATTCTTTTAAAATTTATTTATATATTTTAAAAAATTATATAAAAATATTAAATCATTCTTTTATAATAATATCTTCTTTATCTTAAAAATAAGCTTAATATTATTATAATTAGCTTATTCCTTACGCTTTTAAATAATAATCTTAAATACCTTTTCCATATCATCTTTTTATCTTTTAACCATTCTAACTTTTATAACTAAAAGATTAATCTTAAAAAAAACATCTTTCTAATTTAAAACTTTCTAAAAAAATATAATAATTTTAATTAAAAATATAAGATTTTATTACGGATTGTAACGAGGGGGATTAGTTATAGTTATAAAAGTATAAATTTATTAAAAATAAAGCTATCGTTAATTTATAAGCAGCCTTTCCTTAAATATTAACAAGGTTAAAGATTAAAACCTTAACATCTCCCCTTTTATCTATGATTTAAAGAAAGCTATTAATTGATAAGTTTGTTAATTAAGCTTGTTGCCGATTAATAAAGCTATTAATTTTAATCGTTAATTAACATTAATACGTTTTTCCTTATTACTATTATTTATATCGTTTAACAGTAAATAAAATAGGTTTATAGCCTCCTTTTAATATATCATCCTTTTTCCGTATATTAATAACCTGGCAGTTAGCCAGCTTCGTATAGCAGTTATTAAGGTTGTCTTTTATCTTGCTTTAGTAATAACTGACTCGTATATCAACTAGCGTATCGTATTGACTGGCGTATCGTATCGACTGGCGTATCGTATCGACTGGCGTATCGACTGGTATATCGACTAGCGTATCGACCTATATATTAATAGGTTTATTGATTAATATATTAAGAGACATGGCAGGCGCTGTGTCTTGCGCTCTTTTTCTGGCGTGATGGCAGGCTTGCGTATCGATTGATATATCGACTGGTTTATCGATTGATATATTTACTGGTGTATCGAGTAGCGTATTGACTGGTGTATCGAATTGGTTTGTCGAGAGATATCGAATTGTGTATCGATTTTGGTACGATTGTAGGCTTGCGTGTCGATAGCTGTCGAGAGATATTGTAGGCTTTGTAAGAGTGTTGCTATTTGGTAATTGACGTAGCCGACAAGCTTATTGAAAAGGTTGGCTATTGCGATTGTTGATTATCTTATCGTAAGGAAGGATGCTACTTAGTTTGCTTCGAATAAGCTGTTATGTTGAATAGTTTTATATGTTAAATAAGTCTTATAAAAAACGTAGCGAAAGCGTTAATTTAATTCGATTCGAAAAGATGTTTAATTTAATAATAATAATCCGTATCGGCTAGCAATTAATCTTTAACGTTACTGCTATTCTTCTTATTATATAACTTTAACTTATAATGATTCCGTGGTTTTAATCTCGTTTTAAAGAAGAAAGGTTATTAAATAAGTGACTAGTTTCGACTTAAAAGTAAACATTAATCGTTAAATTACTACATGGCTTATAATGGTTCGAGGTAAAATATAATATTAATATTATTACGGATATAAGGTAATTAACGGCTTTAATAAGATTAAATTAAACTCCTTTTCATCGCGAAAAAGATTAAAGTAATAAAAAGATTAACTAGTCGACTTATAAAAGTAAGCGTTAAATGTTATAAATTATAACGAAGGGAACTAATTATAATTATAAAAGTATAAATTTATTAAAAATAAAGTTATCGTTAATTTATAAGCAGCTTTTCCTTAAATATTAACAAGGTTAAAAACTAAAACCTTAACAAATTTCTTCCATATATTAATTTATAAAAGTTAAAATTATATTCTTATATTAAAATCTTATCGATAAAAATTATAATATTTAACTTTAAAACTTATTTTTTATAAGTATTATTAATTATTTTCTTAAATATTACTTTAATTAATTTATAATTAACTTTTACTTATCTTTAAATTTATAAAAAATATATTAAGCTAACGTCCTTATATATATTTATTATTTTATATACCTTAATAATATTAACTTTAAATTTAAAGCCTTTATTAACTTTAATTTTTAAGGAAATGCCATATTATATTAAGATCTTTTTAATAAAAAACCTAATTATTAAAATAAAATTAACTTTATAAAAAACTTTACCTTTTAAATAATCCCTTAATTACTCTTAAACTTTAATAATAATAATATACTTATAATTATTAAGTATATACTAAATATTTATTATTTAATAAATAAAAAGATTAATAAGCTTTAAGCTTTTTATAAGATTTATAAGCTTCTTAATATTTACTTTTTAACATTAAAAATAAGATTAAAACACTTTAATAATATAACTATATATACCCTTCCAATAATATATTATTAAGATTTTTTTATAAGTTAACTTTCTTCCTTTATAACTATAATCAATATAATATAATTAAATTATCTTTTTCCTCTTTAATTTATTATTAACAACTTAATATTAATAATACCTTTTATCCTTTTTTAAAAAAAAATGCTATTTTAAACCATATATCTTAAAACCTTTTACTTAAAAAAAGTTTTAACCTTTTAACCCTTCTTTAATTAATCCTTAATAAACCTTCTTAAAAACTTTAAAATAATTATAAATAAGATTATTTCCTAAGATTTAATACTTTAAATCTCCTTAAGATCCAAGATAAAGGTCTTAACTTCTAACTAATCATAAAAATTAAAAACTTATAAAATATTAACTAATATTAAATTCAACTATAAATTAATAAAATCGTTAACATTTCCTTCCCATTAATTATCTTACAAATCTAATAAATCATTAAGCTTTTTAAATAAGATATTTATAATAATATTCTTTTTATTAAATATATAATAAATCTTAAAATCAAACATCTTAATATAAGTAATTTATCTTATAAAAGATACATTAAGTAAGTTTAAAAATCCGTCATTTAATTAAGCAATAAATACTTTTATATTTATTTTAAACTTAAACTTAATATTAAAGAAATAGTTATAAAGCCTTTTAAGAGATTTTATTACTATTAAATACTTCTTTTTAATAACGTTATAATTTAACTTAAAACCCTTCTAATAACTTAATTTAAATCTTATAAGTTTAAAATTGTCGTTTTTATTTAATTGATTTATGGTATAACCCTATCCTTTACTTAAAGCGTTAATTTTTAAAATAATTAATAACCCTAACTTATAATTAATTATTATAAGATATAATACCATTATTAAAGCTTTTTATAAGGTAGATATTACCTGTTATTAAGGCTTTTTCCATTTAAACAGCTCATTTTTTTATAATAAAACGGTTAAAAAAAATGCTATAAAAACATAATAATTAACCTATATTTAAAAATAAATAGTTATTTTAATAAATATCCTAACCTTAATTATATCCTTATACTCTTTTTATTTAAAAATCTTTAAGACTTTTACTTTATTAAGCCATCTCCTATTAATACTATATATATAATTAACAATCTTTACCATTTAACTATAAAAAATTAATTTAATAATATTAACAATAATATCTTTAAGTTTAAAATTTAAAAATATATTATTAAGATTTTTAAAATACTTTAAAATAAACCGTTAAACATCAAGAAAAACCTTTTAATTATCATACATAATCTTTAATCCCTTAACCCTTACATTATCAAAAAAAGATTTATATATATAAAGTACCAAATTATAAAAAAATGTATAACAATTTTTAAAAAATATATTATTAAATTTATAACTCCTTATAAAAGAGTAATCATTCATAATAAGCCAATTAATATTATAAAAATAATAAGGTCTCTACTAAATATTAAAAAAGTAACTTAATTATAACTAGAGAAAAAATTAATTACTAAAAGAATAATACATATAACAAATTCTTTAACAAACTTATCGCAGCCCTTAAAAAGAAAAACATCCTTAATCATCTTTAAATTAAACTTAATAACTAAATTAATTAACCAAAAATTACCGTTCTTCTTTAACATAAAGAATTAAAGGTTATAATATAAATCATAACCTTCTTTAAAAAAATTATTATCAAATCTTTTTTAAAAGAGTTAAATTACTTTAAACTTTATAAATATTAAAATTAAAATGTTTTTAACTTGCCACGCTTTATATAATACCATCTTAATCATATAAAAAAAAGCGATCTTATCTTATATCCTCCCAACTTTATTAAAATCCCACGCTAAGGCCATTTCTCTTTAATAAAAAATTTCTATAAAGATTTCTTTTTCTTAATTAATAAGATTTATATCCTTAAACTTTTCTAAAATACCAGTTAACCTTTTAAAGAATAATCTAATATCTTTAAACTCTTTCGCAAATCTAAAAAAGATATTTTTATAAAAGCCTTCTCTTAAAAATTTATCAAAGCCTTTAACATTTTTAACAGCTTCTTTTAATACTTCTTCCTTCTAATTAAATATTTTAAAAAGCGTTAATCTATTAAAAAAAACGTTATTTATAAGATAAACCTTTTAAGATTTAAGTTTATATATAATATTAATTAAAGCCAACTCTTAATTACCACATTATTTTACTTTATTAGCTTCCTTTCTAACCTTCTTAATTAACTTTTTAATAATTGTTTTTATAATTTTTAAAAAGTTATTATTAATAATAATTATTATAAATTAATCTCCTTCCTTTAATTTAAAAAAGGGTTCTTTTAATATAAACAGCCTTAAAATTATTAAAAACTTAATTAATTATCCCTTAATATCATTAAAGATATTAACGATATTAATCTTTATAAATAAATTATCTTAAGCTATTCGATAAGCTATTAATGATTATTCTAATTCTTATAAAGTATAAAGCTTATATTCGCCATTAAAACAGCCTTTAACAATAACAATATTTAGTTTTCCTAATTATATAAATCTACTAAGTCTTTTAAAGCTTAATTAAAACTGCTATAAAAAGATAAAAAGACTTTTATCTTTATTAAGCTAAAAATTAAATATCTTATAAATACATCTCTTTTAAAATAAAATATCATTTTAATCATAAAAATAAAGTTAATTCTTAATAACAGCTTTAATAAACATTAAACATTATCAACTATATAAAACAATATTATAAAGCTTTACCTTATAATTTATAAAAGCTCCTTTATAATATTAACATATTAAATAACTTTAAAAGCTATATTAAATTTAAATTAAAAAAGTAAGATTATTTTTTAAGATATATTATGCTTTATATAATAAGATTTAATTATAATACTAGCTTAAACATTAATATCAACAATCTTTAAAATAAAGCTTTTATCTTTTATTAAGCTAATTTTAATAATAAGTTTAAACAAAGGTCAAATATATACTTTAAGATTTTTTAAAAAAAACAATTAAATTAAAAGCTTACTCCTCTAATACTAAAAGCTTAAAGATTTTTATATAATAAAAGTTTATATAAGTTTTTAATCGATAATCTTAAATATTAATCCATTTTATTTAAAGGTTTTTATAATATCTTTTATAACATCTTATATAATTACTTTAATAAATTTTATAAAGACCATTTCTTTATTTTACTTAACTAAGAACTAATAAATAAAATTATTAAATGTTAGAATATTGGTCACGTGGCCCTTATGGCACGTGACCTAAATAACTAATAAAGAAATCCCACAACCTTCTTAAAGGAAAGGCTATACTTAAAAAATATAACAACCATCATCCATTAAAATCACCAATACTACAATATGCTTAATTACTTTATTTAATGTTATTAAAAATAGATCTTATCTATTTAACATTAATTAATAATTAGCCACTAAAGTTAATCATAAAGTAATAAGGAGTTTATTTAAGAAAGTGTTACAACCTTTGCCGTAACGCTTAAACAAAAAGAGGCAGGGTATAAAAAAAGATTTAGAACGTGTTAAAGTAAATAAACCCTTTAAAATCACCTACGCTACTTAAAAATCTTAAAATTAATTAAATCATTTAAAGGTTTTTGCGTTTATTACATAATTTAAAAGTTTTAAAGTAATTAAGTCGCTTATAAGATTTTTAACATCATTATCGTTATCTTTACTTTTATTTCAACAATCGTTATAATCATTATTTACCTTATATTTATTCCTTCCTTTTAAACTTAATAATGGAATTTAGTAATTATATATTTCAAACCTAGTAATTATAAATTTCAAACCTAGTAATTACATACCTCGATTTAATAGCTACGCATATTTAAAGACTTATAAATCATTGCGATTAATATTTTGTAATTCTTATTTATGGCTTATGCTTTCCATTACTTCAAAAAGTGCAACCTTAATATATATATACCCTAAATACTCGCGGAAGGTGTTTAAGCTTACATAAAAGGTATTTACCTGTCTATAATATTAAAGCTTATAAACTTAAACTAAATCCTTTTTATAACTTTTGTAAACATCTTTAATCTTTATAAACGTTCTTAACCTTTATAAACGTTTTTATAAACATTAATCTTTTACTTCACACCTTATAAATACCCTTTTATACCTTATATAAGATTATGTTTTCCTTTTTATATCTTATATAATTTTTTAATTATATTACCTTTATTACTTATCTTATCTCATCCTATCTTAAGCCGTCATCATGATAATCGATACATAAGTTAAGTATATTATTAAAAGATTTAACGGCATTAAGCTAAGTAATAACTAACTTAAAAAAACAACCGCGCTATAACTTAATACCATATTTATTAAAAGTTTTTAAATATATAATAACCGCCTTTACGATAAAAGTCTTTAAGAGACTTTTAAAGAAAACTTTAAAAAGTAAAATGTAAATAATTTTTAAGCTTTTAATGTAAATCTTTAAGGTAATGTTGCGGATTATTTATGTTTCCATAAAATATAAGTCGTAAAGGGTATTCGTTTATTAACGGCTAAATTATATAAAGAGATCTATAATAAGAAATTTTAAAAATATTTAATAATTAATATTATAACGCTTAATAAATAAAACCTTAAAAGTTTTATTAGTAAATCTAACTTATATTTTAAAGTATTAAATTAAGTTAAATTTAACGCGTTACGTACATTTAAATTAATATAACCATAGACGCTTACTACCTTAATATAGATTTTTACATAATAAGTTCCGGCTTAAAATATATAAGCTCCTTAAATTATTATTATATAACCATCATTAATACTTATTTTAATAATTAATTATAATTTTAATTAAAGTAATAAAACTACTCTATCATATCATTAAAACAACTTTAAATAAAGATTAATTTAAAAACTAACCTTACACCTAAGACCTAAAGCACCACTTTCCTCTATAAAATAAGAATATTAACTTTAACCAAATCGTTAAAAACGTTTGTATATACCATTAAAGTTATTATATACGTACTCATTATAAAACCTTATTAATCTTATTAAAATATATAATAATAATTAAAATAAATTTAATAACGAAAAGTATAACATCTTTTATAAAAAGATTAAGATTTTTAAAAACCTTTACCGTAAAGCCGGAGTTAGATTATTATAATATATTAATACATTTTTAACAATATTATCTAAACATGTTTAATATTTCTATTTTAATTATTTTACTGAAAAGGGAATAAGCTTTAAAGAGATGGTTATTTATATAAAAAACTTCTTTTATATTGTTAAAAACTAATAAATATATATGAATGAATAGAAGATTACCATTATTTATTTAATCATACGAGAAAACTTGGATAAGAACTTACTTAAGTATCTTAATCTATTAATTAAATAAATCCAACGTATCCATAAAAATCTTTTACTTAATTACCTTAAAGACGTTAATCTTAAAGAAGGAATGATTAGTGTTATTTAAAGATATTTTACATTCACCGTAATTATCTTTTACTTAATGGATATTTTTAAAAATATATATTTAAATTTTCACAATATAGTTAAAATTACACATCGTTATAATCTAGCATAAGTTTAACACTATTAACCTAACAAAACACATGACCAGAATTAAATAAATTATAAGTATTATTATAATAATAAAAATTAAGGATAATTTTATTCTTATAAAAGAGGAAGGCGTCGTTAAAATAATTAACAAAAACCAAAGAAATGCTTTATATATAAAAAGCTAAGATATTAGTTGACAAAACATCTAATAACAAAATATAAAACTAAACAAACGATTTATCGATAATACCTTTAAAACAAAGGCATTAAAGACGATTTAGATGAGCTTTTTAAAACGTTTTTACTTGATTTTAAAGGAATTAAGATTAATATTAACAATACAAATGATAATAAAGGTAATGATTTTAACGCATGGTTTTTACGTTAAAGTAATAAGGAAGAGTCATGTAATGCATTTAATACCTTTACTTAATATTTAACTAATTACGATAAAATGAATAGTTACCATTTTATAATAATTTTAGCAGATTAAGTAACGCTTTACGCATTTAATATTAATATATTTAATAATCGTTTAAGATATATATTAACCTTTATATCTTTTAAAGTAATTGATAATATTTTTTACAAGTTACTTACTTCGTTTTACTTAAAAAATCGCTATATTTATATATTTTAAGGTATTTTATTTAACATTAAAGTTATAAAAGTATCTTTAAGTGGTAAGCCTTAACTAAAAGTTTTATAAAAGGTATACTTACACGTTACTTTAAATATAATTACCGTTAGAAATTATAAAGTTTATTTCGGTAATAATTTAAAACAATAAAATCTAGGCACGGTAAAAGTCTTAACCTCATTTAATGTTATTTCATTTTAAATTATACCATTAAACACTTCATTTTTATTTTATCTGGAAAATATAAATCGGCTTAACATCTTCTTAAATAATATAAAAAATATGTTAACTCACTAAAATAAGAATTATCTTATTATCCGTAAATGAGGATATCCGTGGTTTTTACTTAATAACCGTAAATGTATCATTACTTATTACCATTTTATTAAAACAAAACTTTGACAGATTTATTAACGCTTTAACTACCCCGCGATAAACCAATTATATTATATCTTTATAAAGACAGGTTACAATAAATTAAACTAAAACATTATCGATAGGATTAATAAATATTATCATTAATATTAATTACATAACAATACATTAAAAAGGTTTAAATTTATTGTGAAAGATGATATTAATTTTAATCATATGGTATATGTTAATGTAATATATATTAATAGTAAATTAATCTTTTATATGATTAATAAAGTAATAATATTTTAAGTTATAAGGTTTTTTAAGGATATGATTGTAAAGTATATGTAAGATGTTTTATGTATGATATAAATCGATAGTTACTTTAAACCGTTTAATAAAGTGGTTTATAACGTTAATAAAAATTTTATTACTAATAAGTTTATTAAGAACGTGAAAGTAATGTTTATTTTTATCGAAGAAGTGCTTGTTAAAGCATATAATTTAATTAAATAATTGGAACGACATTACGGCTTATTGAGATATGCATATAAAGTTATTGCTAGCGATTTTTAAGGAATTTAAATTAATTTATTGCATATTTTTTAGATGGCCGTTAAAGCTGTTAACGATATTGTGGGATTTAATGGATTAATCTTTACGTTACTTGTTTTTAGTATATATTTGCGATTGGTTAATAGTTCTTTGCTTATATTATTAATAAAAGTTTATACTATAACAATTAAAAAGGTAATAATAAAAGTATATAAGTTAAAGGTAAAGCGATAAGTTAATAATGTCTTTAATATAAGGAATGGTTTAAATACCTTTAACACTTTAAACTTCTTTTTATAGTTGGAGGTATAAGTGTATTGAGAAAATAAAGGATGGATAAGACTTTATAAGTTATTAATACGTGACGGTAAGATATGTATTGTTAAAGTTAATGATAGGCTTATTAATTTTTGCATTATTGTTGTAAAGTTATATTTTTATAATGAGACGACGTATGCTTTAAATGATGACGATTTAAATTTTAAATTTAATAAAGAATTAAATGTTAAAGAATTAAATGAGTATGTGTTTAACGTTAAATAATTAATAGCCGAGTTATCGATACTTAAAAAAAAACGAGGATGAGGATGACCTTTTAAAAGTAAGAATAAGTTAAAGGAATTAATTAACGTTATATATATGACATTTAAGGAAAAAGCGGATGAATAATTTGTTATTTAATTTTAAAAAGAAGGTAAGATTATTATCTTAAGATAATCGTTTAAAGCTTTTAATGCCAATAAGATTAAAGCCTTTATTGAAAAAAAAGTATTTTTATTTAAAAAATATAATCTTATGAAGCATAATGGTATTTGTTTATTTAATTTAAAGATTGTGTGAAAGATTAAAGGTAAGGGAATTAATAATCCTTATAAAAAGTTTAAATTTATTATTTAAGGTTATTATGATGAGGAAAAAAAGATGGTTTTAATGTAATTATTAACGATTTAACGTATAAATTAACGAATCTTTATCGCGCTTACGTTTTTTTTGATGTAAAAATACAAGATATCCATATGGTTAAAAAATATAACCTAAACATATATACAATCTAACATACCTTTAAAGCAAACAATTTTAATTAAACTATTATTATAAATAATTTATAAATATTTAAAAGATATAATTATAATAATCCTTAAACCATTATATAAAATTACAAAAGTTAGCACGTATTAATAAGCCACTTATTTTAAGTATTACCGAGAAAAGTTTCGTATGGTTATTTTAACTTATGACTTATGCTTATTGGTATTTAAATTAATAAGACGTTTTAAGCTTATTAGAATACAAACGGATAATACCCTTGGTTTATTTAATAAAGCATTTACTTAAGTGGAAAAGGACGAATTAAGTAAAGTATAGTTTATAGTAAAGCTTAAAACGTATCTTATAACCAATAAACTGTTAGTATTTAATGGTTGTGTTTTATTTTTAAAATTAAATGGTAGTTTATACCTGCGATAAAAGGGTTAAAGTGTAAAGATTAAGTTGATAAATCTTAATGTTAATAATGTAGCTTAATAATATATTTAATAACGCACTTATAAAGCGTATATTATCTTAATTTATTAGTTAAAAGCGATTTATAATATGTTAGAAGTAGTTTAATATTGTGAGTTAAGTAAAGACGAGATAGTTAAGTTGAATTAATGATTATAATGGTAGAAAGAAAATCTTAAACAAGGTTTAAGATATATTTTAATTAACTTAACCACTGTTAAAGTCTTTGTCTTTATTAATGGATTATTTGTTAATAATAAGGATTTTAATTCTTAAATTAAATTTAAGATCTTTATTATGAACGAGATTATTTAAGATGATTTTTTTATTATTACTAGAAATATCTTTTATTAAAGTTTTATTAAATTAAAAAAAGTTATAAAGAATGTGTTAATAAGTAAGATTTATGTTATAATATATAGTGTGGATATAAGCGTCTTTATATTTTTTATAATTAATCTTATTTTTAGATTATTAAACATTTTATTTTTATCGATTATTATATATATAAATTTATTTTTACTATATGAATGTTTAATTAAACTTAGTACGATAAAAGAGAAAAGATTAATGATTAATATAATGTTATTTAAATAATCTTATGAATGTTGTGAAATAACTAATATTAAGTGGATATATAGAGAAGATAATTTAGTTAATGCGATGATTAAGTTAATCTTAAATAAAGTATTAATTATGTTTTTTAATATTAACTCTTTTGTTTTAAGGTTTTAAGGTTAGGTTAAAAGGGATTAATATAATAATAAGGAAATAAAAAGTAGTAAAATCTTAAGATCGAAAATATGTTTATTGTATTATTTTATTTTTTCGTTAATATCGATACTAATATTAATTTAAGAATAATGGCGAGTTGGGAGGTTTAATTATTAATATATTACGTGATTAAAGATGGGAATTAACTGTTTTTTAAAGGAGATTGTTAATTGTATAAATGAGATATAATAAGAAAATAAAAAAGTTGTTAAATGATTATATATAAGTATTAATATTTGTTGATGCGTTTATTGTTAATAGTATATATTAATATTAAAATATGTTATGTACGTACTTTAAAAAACTTAATAGAAAATATTTTAGTAACTTTGTAAAAGAGGCAAATCTTAGTAATAATGTTTTAGAGTTTAATATAAACGTTTTTTATTGTATTAATAAGTTGTTTACCATATTTTCTCTTGTTTTTACGATGTTGTTAAATGGTATAAGCCTTTAATAATAAATTGTTGTTTTTTATTTGCTAAAGATATTTATAAAGTTCTTTTTAAGTATTTTTAATGATACTTAAATACGCATTTAAATTGTTAAGTTAAGCCTTAATTATTGCCTTTATTATATGTTGATAACGTGTTGGTATTTTAAGATAAGCCTTTTAACTATTAGTATAACGTTTATATTTAGCCGATGTTATTATAACGGTTAGTTGTGGATAATTGATATTATTTCATAATATTTACTATTAATGTTATAATATATTAAATTAGGAGTATTAAGATGTTAATTCATAAGGTTATAATAATAATGTTGGTATGGAATTACGTATTAAATGCGTCTTAAGGGATTAGTTTATTAGGGAGGTATAACGTAAAAAAGATATAAGAAAAAAGGCTTTTAGTGAAACGATTTTACGGGAAGGATGGAAGTTATCGTGACGAGACTTTACTAGAAAAGGTATAATATAAAATGGAATGGAAGTTAGGGAGGAATTAAGAAAGGTAAGATTATATTATGTTTTAAGATTATCTTTATAAAACGTGTAACCTTTATAATAAAACTTATGCGGATTATAGGTCTGTGTTTAACGAGAAAAGAAAAGTTGCCAGTATTGGAATATTGGTTATATGGCCTTTATAGCATGTGATCTAAATAACTAGTAAAAAAACCTTATGACTTTCTTAAAAAAAAGGCTATATTTAGAAAATATAACAACTATCATCCACTAAAATCATTAATATTATAGTATGTTTAATTATTTTATCTAACGTTATTAAAGATAAACCTTGTTTATTTAATATTAAATTTAAATAAATATTTAATTAATTAACTTTAAATTAACTTAAATTTCTTTAAGAAATTAATATTTAATCGCTTTATTTAAAACTTTATAGCCTTAAAATTATATAAGTTTTTAACCTTAATACTCGTTTTCTTAAAAAGCTTTATAAAAGATTTTATAAAAAGCTTTAAAAGTTTTAAAAACTTTATGATAATATCCTTAAATAAATTAAAACGTAAAACTTCTTTAATATCGTCTTTATTTAAAATACTTTAATTAATAAGCTTTTTTAAACCATTCTTTTATTACTTAATAATTATTAAAGATAATTAATTCTATAAGGATAACCTTATAAAGCTATCCCCTTAACAATAAATCTCTCTTATATTTAATACACTCCTTTAATTATACTCTTAATTTATCATTTTTATCATTAATATAATACTCATTATTTTATTTAAATAACCCTTTTAAGCTTATAAGCTTAACGTATTAAATATTAATATAACTTTAATAAAAACCTTATAATTTGTAACATTTAATGCTTACTATTAAATTAAAACTAATTACCTAATAACCCTTTTTTTTTAAAACAAGAAGATTAAGATTAAAGAATTATTACAAACTAGCTATAAGCATATAATGGATTACTAAAACCACATAATAAGAAGAACAACAACAACATTAAAGATTAATTTCTAACCGATATAAGTTATTATTATTAAACCTAACAAATTAACCTTTTAACTAAGCTTATTAATTATTAGATAATAAAAATTAACGCTTATAAAGCGTTTAAAATTTAAAGATATAAAAGTTACAAACATTAAACTTCTTTTAAATTAAAAACCTTATTTATTACTTAAAGTAAGACTTAACGTGCTTAAGAAGATACTTATAGATGAAACTAAAAGAGATTAAAATTTTAACTAAGTTATAACTTAATAAGATTAAAGACTTTATCGTTTACCTTATAAAGTAGCTTAAATATAAAATCTTAAAACCTTACGAACTTAAATAATTTAAGTAAGCTTAAGATTAATTTAAAAAGATAATTATTAAAGCTAAAAAAAATACGATATTTAAAAGGCTTAAGAACTTAAAGTTTAAAAAGATCTTAAAAATTAAAAAAATTATATTAACCTAAGTAAATCCAAGCTTATAATAATATAAATTATTATTAATAAGGAAATATAATCTTATAAACTTTATACTAAACCTAGAAGATAATAAGGAATTATTTACCAAAGAAGATAACAAAGAAGAAGATAAAGAAATTTACCCTATAAAAAAAAAGATATTTTATAAAAAAAGGAAAGGATTTTAAAATCCAAAAAAATATCCCTAACCACGTTTTATAACTTAAAAAACAAGATTATTAAATATAATAATAAACACGCAATAACTATCTTAACCTAGAATTAAATATTATTAAGTAAAAGCGACTTATAAAAATTAATAAAACAGCTAAAACTAGCTTTAACTAACATATAAATAACGTTAATATAAGAAAAATTAACAATAAACCTTGTAAGGTTAATATTAAAAAAATTATAATTAATAAACTTAAAACCCTTAAAGATTTATTAACATATACTATTAAAACCTTTATAATAACTATTATAATAAAACCTTTAACATTATTAAATCTTAAAGGGAAAGATGTTTAAAAATCCATTAAATTTTAAAACAAGTTAAATAACCATAAAGATAAGGATAACCTAAAATCAAATATCCCCTTTAAACAATATTTATTAACCTTAATTAATAAGGTAATAACATCAGATAAATATATAATCCAAGCCATTATAACCTTTCGTAAAACTACGTAAAGCCTTATAATAAACGGTTTAATTATTTAAATAACTTAAAAACTTTTAAATATAAGAAAATTCCACCCACTTTTAATAAAAGAAAAAGAAAATAAAGAAGAAGACGATATTTATTAAAACGATAGTAAAAATAATTATTATAACAACCTTTATATATAGATTTAACGTTTCGAAAAATCTATTAAGAATAATTTTACTTAAGAGTAAGTTATACTTAAAAATATATTAATCTTATTCTTTAAAGATGCTTATAACTGGTAAGATATACGCTTAAAAGCATTTAAAAGGGAAGTTTTAAAAAATAGCTTACTAACTTTTAAAACAACTATTCTTAAAGAGTTTAAGATTAAGCTTGCTAATATATTAATATGATTAAAAAACACTACGCTTTTTATAAACAACATTAAAAACAGCAAACCCATAAAAACATTTATTAATTAATTATTTATATACGTTAAGGTCTAAAATAACTTTATTTAATTTTAATTACTTATATACTTATATTAAGCCTTAATATTAGTTTTATAAAAGCTTTTATTAGTTTTGATAAAAAGTTCAAAAATGATAAAATAACTTAATATTATTACCAAGAAATAATAAATCTTTTAATAAAAGTTAGAAAATTTTATAGAAGATAACTTAACCTTATAAACTAACCTAAATCCTAAAAACCTTTTTAATAAAGAAGAAACTTACTAAAATAATTATTAAAATTTAAGACTTTTTAACCCTAAAATAACTATAATAATAGATATAATTAATAATCTTTATAAGTTAATCGTTTTAAACTTCAATCCTAATCTTCTTATTTATCATTTAATAATAAAGACTTATTAAAGCTTATATTTAAGGATTTTAAACTTAAAGGTTAAGATTTTAATAGGAAAGGAAGAATTAAATTTAATAATCGTCGATTCTTTAGATATTAACGCTATAAAAAAAAATCTCTTCTTAAAAACAACGTCTTTACTTATTATACTAATAAAATTATATAAGAGTATAATAACGGCGCTAAATAATTAGCTAAATAGCTTATAACTTATAAATATATATTAGCTTTAAAAGAAAAAATAAAGGTTAAAACTAATAGAGAAATAAGGTTTATTTATAAAGAAGAATAAAGCTTTAACAACTTTTATTTTATTTACCTTATAAGATTTAAGGATGAATTTATAAGCATTATAACAGCCTTAAATTTAAGAACTATAACATTTTATGCCATTAAATAAGAAGGTTTAATAAGCTTAACTTATATTTATTATAACATACCTTTTATTATTAAGATTGTTTTATAAAAATATAAGAATATAATATGTTATTAATAACATAACAAGTATATAAAATAAGTATTTTTTATTAACTTTAATTTTATCTATTAATAATTAACTATTAAGAAAATTTAATTAACTATTAGATAAGTAGTTAAAATTAACCCTACATTAAGACAAAGATTTAAGGATTTTAAGAAGAAGACTTCTTACTTAAAAATAAGAATTAGGTTTAACTTAAACGCTTTTAATATTTAGATTTACATAAATATAAGGAGTTCTAATATTATAATTAACCGTAAATAAATTACTCAATAAGTAAAAAACCTTATCTTCTTTAAGATTAACCTTATGTTATTAAAAAGAGTCTAATTTAAAACTTTAATTAATACCTAAGTTACCTTCAACTTTTATATTTAAAACCTGGCTAATAATATTAAAATCTATAACCACTTTTTAATCATAGCTTACGTTTTAAACTGGAGGCCACCCCACTGCGCTGGCATAATCCTTAAGTTTAATTAATTTTTTCATTTTTCTCTTTTTTAATTACATATTAATTTTTAATTAATTACGCTTTTATTTTTTTATTAAATTTAATTTAATTAATAATGGAATTTTTATTATTAATTATTTATTATATTATTAAATAATATATAAAGTTTTTATACGGCGTAAATATAATAACTTTAAATTTAAAAAAAAAACATAAAATTACTTTTATTTTATATTAAAAGTTTTATAATTCCTTTAAAATAAATCGGAAAAATACGTAGTTTAATTAATATTATATTAATATATATTATAACTTTATACGACGTATATACGTAAAGTTGTTATTATTTAAAATATTAAAAGTTGGAAAAAATGTTAAGTTTTACACGCTTTACCTTATAAAAGCTTGCAGTAAAAATCATCTTTTTTTAACATTTAATATCTTTACGACGAATGGTTGTATCATCGTGCATTTATGGCCATTAAAACCGGAATTAAGTTAGCTTTATAATGGCGTAAATCATTTCCTAATGGGGCAATTATTCGTCAAGTTATTAATTTTTAAATAGAAAAGGATAAAATCCGAAGATTAGCGTGGAAATTTTAAGGAATTTATAGCTTTAATAGCTTTAAGGCCCTTATGGCTGCTGTAGCTTTAGTGGCTTTAATACTACAAAGTAAGTTAAGAAAGTCATATATATTTTTTAAATAACTTTTCTTATATCTTTAAAGTTTAAACCTTAATAACTTCCGCTATAATAAGCCTAACGTAATATAATTAATACTATTATATGCGTAATTATATAAGCTATATAATAATATAAATTATTACCTTTTACGCTTTAACGTCGTAAAGTTATTAGCTTTTATATTATAAATAGTAATATTTATTTATATAACTTAACTATTTTAGGTTTATTTTTTCTTTAATTAATTTCATTAAATAGATAATTACGTAAGGATTTTTATAAAGTTAATTTAAGATTTTTTCGATTTTATTCCGTTAAGTTATAAGTAGAAACGTTATTAAATAAAAAGACTATAGGGTAAGTTAGGAAAGTCTTGCGCATTTCTCCAACGGCTTTTCTTATACCGTTAAGGTTTAAACTTTAATAACTTCAGCCACAGTAAATGTAGCATGGTATATTTTATATCATTATATCCGTAATTAAATAAGCTATTTAATGGTACATTTTATTTTCTATCTTAATTTAGCCTTATAAGATTATTCGCTTTTAAACATTAAAATATAATATTTCTTTATATAGCTTAACCATTTTAAGTCTGTTTTTTCTTTAATTAGTTTTATTAATTAGCTTATTACGTAAGGCTTTTTATATAGTTAATCCGAAACTTATCTAATTTAATTCCGTAAAGTTATACGTAAAAACGTTAAGAAATAATATTTTTTACGTAAAAAGTTTTTTTTTTAAATTAACGCTTTTCCGTTCTTTTTCGTTATTTAATTTTCTTATTAATTAAGTAATTAAAATTTAACTTTAACTTTAATTAATAAAAGTTTTTTTAAATATAAAAGGAAAAAACCGAAAATAAAAGAAATAAAAATAAAAATAAATAAGAAAGATAAATAAAAATAAATATTATATTTAATTTACTTAATTAAAACCTTAAATCTTTTATCCGTTTATTTTTAACATCTTTATTTAATTTAATATTAATTTTTAAACGTAAAAGCTTTTAATTTTTACGGCTTTAATAGCTTTAACGTTTTAATAGCTTTAAGCTTTAAAAGCTTTAAAGCTTTAATAGCTACTATAGCTACTATAGCTTAAATAACTTTACGATTATAAGATAAGTTAAGAAAGTTTTATGCATTTTTTAACGGTTTTTCTTATCTTCTTAAAGTTTAAACCTTAATAACTTCAGCTATAATACTTATAGCGTGATATACTTTATACCATTATATTATTAATCTTATAAGCTATTTAATGATATTTCTTATTTCCTTTTACGGTATAGTTTCGTTAAAATATCTGCTTTTAAAGATTAACGAATAATATTTATTTATATAACTTAACTATTTTAACTTCATTTTTTATTTAATTAATGTTATTAAATAACTAATTATAACAACCCCTTTATAAAACTTCCCCGGAATTTTTCCGATTTAATTCCATAAGGTTATAAGTAAAAACGGTCGTAAATATAAAAGCTTTTATTTTTTTAATACTACAGGGTAGGTTGGGAAAGTCTTAGACATTTCTCCAACAGCCTTTCGTACATCGTTAAAGTTTAAACTTTAATAGCTTTAACCATAGTTGTCGTGGCGTAATATATCTTATATCGTTATATTTATAATTACGTAAGCTATTTAATGATATATTTCATAACGTATTTAGCCTTAACCCCGTAAAGATATTCGCTTTTAGGTTTTAAAAAATAATATTTTTTTATATATTTTAACCATTTTAAGTTTGGTCTTTTTTTAATTAAATTCGTTAATAAGCCCATTATGTAATCTTCTTTATAAACCTTATCCGGGATTTATCCGATTTTATTCCGTTAAGTTATAAATAAAAACGTTATTAAAAAAGACTATAGGGTAGGTTGGGAGAGTTTTATACATTTCTCCAACGGCTTTTCTTATATCGAAAAAGTTTAAACCTTAATAACTTCAGCCACAGTAATTGTGGCGCGATGCATCCTATATCATTATATAGGTAATTACGTAACCTATTTAATGATGTTTTTACTTTCCTAATCGGGTTTAACTTCGTAAAGTTATTTATTTTTAAGTATTAAAAATAATATTTATATATTTAACTTGACCATTTTAAGTCCGTTTTTTCTCTAATTAATTTCATTAATTAGCTTATTATATAAGCCTTTTTATAAAGCTTATCCGAAATTTATCTGACTTAGTTCCGTAAAGTTATAAGTAAAAACGTTAATACGTAATAATCTTTTTCAAGGGGACTTTTTTTACGGATTAACGACTTTCCGGTTTTTTTCTTATCTTATCAGTTTCCTTATCAATTAAATAATTAATTTCTTTTACTAACCCCCCTGCTATAAAACCCCTTATAAATTCGGGACATAAATAAAAACGTTAATACGTAATAAATTTTTAAAAGGATTTTTTTTTATAAATTAACAACTTTTTAATTTTTTTATTATTATTTTTATTATTATTTTTATTATTTATTTTATTATTTAATTTTTTATTAATTAACTTTTTTAACCTTTTTATAAATTTACGGTATTTTATTTTATTTTATTTTATTTTATTAAAATAAGTTAATAAAAGCTGTTATAATAAATATAATAATTATAATAATTATAATAGCTTTTTTTCTATACGTAATATCCTTTTACTTTTTTTTATAACCATTAGTATTTAATCTTATATAAATTTACTTTTAAAATTTATATTAATATATAATTAATGTTAAAATAAAGATTTTATTTTTAATTATAAATTAATATAAATTATATATTAATGTAATATTTATAATAAAAGTTATTAACCTTTAAATATGTTAAAAAAAGTAATAAAGGTAAAATTATAACTTTCTTTTATAAATTATAAGCGATTAATTAATTAAAAGGCTTATATTTAAAGATTAATTTAAACGCTTAATATAAATATCGTTTTAATCTTATTAATTTATTTAATTTAAGTATAAATTTTTAAATAAACTTAAAGTATTATTTAAATTATATTTATTTAAGCTTTTAATAAATATAAATTTTAATTAATTTAAGTTAATATTTACGAAATTATTTAAATATTTACGATAAAAGCTTAAATTAATATGCGATAAAGTTTTAATTAATAATAAAACTTTATCACTTATTTAATAAAATAAAGTTAAAATTTAACGGGATATTATTAAAATAATAATACTTATATTAACACCGCTATTTAAATAATATTATATTAATATATAAAATTTTTCCTCGTAAAAGGCACGTTTTTTAAAAAATTAAAGATTAAATATTTAAAAGAATAAAAAGGAATAATAATAATAAAAAAAGTAAAAAAAGCAGAATCCTGGTTGGAGTATTTATCTTAATTTTTTACTATTTTTAAATATTTATTTTATTACGTTTCTTTATTTTTTTAAAATTTATTTTTAAAGAAAACCTTTTTTTATATTAAATAACCTAACTAATAAAGGTAATAAAAATATTTATTAAATGCTATTAAAACCGTTATAAAACCTTCATTATAACGATATATTTCTTTCCTTTATATACTGTATATACGTAAAGTTATGATTATTTGAAATATTAAATATGAAAAATTGGAAAAAATGTTAAGTTTCACCCTTCGTACCCTGTAGAAGCTTGCAGTAAAAATCACCCTTTTCTCTTAACATTTAATATCTTTACGACGAATAGTCATATCATCGTGCATTTAGGACCATTAGAACCGGAATTAAGTTAGCTTTATAATGGTGTTAATTATTTCCTGATTAGGTAATTATTCGTCGAGTTATTAATTTTTAAATGGAAAAAAATAAAATCCGAAAATTAACGCGCCAATTAGAGGGCTTACATTCAAGGACCAATCAGAGCGCTTAAAATAAGGCATCGTTTCGATTTCGCTACCTTATTTCAACTTAGGTATAAATCTTTAAGTAAACTTAAGGCACCTTAAGTAAACTTAAGGCATAACTTAATACCTAAGATATTCATAAGTATTAATTTTATAACTAAATATGATATTAAACTTAATTTTATTTAAAATATTTATTCATTTAAATCAATCTTTAATATAAAAATTAAAAAAAAAATTAATAGTATATTTAGATCTTAATTAATTACTAGGAAAATTATTATAATAAAGAAGCTAATTATCCCTATTATAAAAAAGATTTTAATTAAAATTAATTTTGTAGACTTATTTAAACTTATAGATAAGATAAATAAATTAATATAACCTTACCACTTTAACTTAAAATATAAAATAATATTAGATATTATAATAAATAAATTTATAGCTAAAAAAATGCTAATAAACAATAATAAAACTTAGCTTATAACCATTTAAAAAAACCAAAAATTAAATTAAATTAAACCTTATCTAAAAGATATTTAAGCTTAATTAATTAACTAAGAAAATATAAAATCTTACTAAAACAAAAATATAACTAAAAAAAAATAAAATAACTTTATAACCTACCAAATAAATAAAGAAAAGTAAGAATATAATACCTATTACGCTAAAACACCGCTTAAAATAAAGCTTATTAAAGATATAAACGGATAGCCTTTTATCCAAGATAAAAATAAAAAGCTTGATTATTTTAAGCTTAATTTCTTTATACCTTTTTATAACATTAATAAACTTAAAAATATCCTTATTATTAAATTTAAGATAGGGGTATTTATTAATACTTTTAAGCCTAAGTTAGCTTTTAAGGTTAAAACCCTTATAAATAAATATAATATTTTTTGTGATAAAGGTATTATGCTTATGTTAAAAGATAAAAAGATATACGTTAATTTTGTAGATAATTGGTAATAATAGTTAAAGCTTATAAGAGTTTATCCGTTAAGAATAAAAGATCGTCTTTTCTTTAATAAGGTTAATAATGGATTATATGTATAAAGAAAGATATTATATAAAACCCAGCTAATACTTATAGCTTATTTTATATTTATTATTTAAAAACAAGTTAATAATGAAGAGAAAGGATATATAATATTTAATCTTAAACCTTTAAACCAAATTATTATCCCTAATATTTATCCTTTACTTAATTAATAAAATATTATAAAAGATATAATAAGCCATTATTATTTTATATCTATAAACGCCTTTAATTTTTTTTTCCAATTACTTATAAAAAAGAATATAATAACTATATAATTATCATTAACCATAAAAGATTAAAACGTTCTTACATAACCCTAATAAGTTTTAAGAATTCTTTAACCTTTATATAATAATTTATAAATAGATTGTTTAAGGATTTAAATTTTATTAAAATTTATATTAATAATATTATTATTTTTAATAAGATCGTTAAAAAATACTTAGAATATGCCCCGAATTTATGAGGGGGTTTTGTAGCAGGGGGGTCAAATCAAGAAATGAAACTAATTATTTAATTGATAAGGAAATTAAATGATAAGATAAGATTACCGGAAAATCGTTAATCCGGAAAAAAAGTCCCCTCGGAAAAGATTATTACGTATTAACGTTTCTACGAATAACTCTACGGAATAAAATCGGATAAATTTCGGATAAGTTTTATAAAGATGCTTATATAATACTTTAATCAATAAATTTTACTAGAAAAGAAACGGACTTAAAATGGTAAAGTTATACATATAAACATTATATTTTAATATTTTAAAGCCAATATCTTTACGGGGCTAGGCCTGATTAGGAAGTAAAATACATCATTAAATAGCTTACGTAATCACCTATATAACGGTATACGATGCACCACGCCACGTCTTCTGTGGCTCGAGTTATTTAGATTTAAACTTTAACGATTTAAGAAAGGCCGTTGAAGAAATGTCTAAGACTTTCCCAACTTACCCTGTAGTACTGAAAAATTAAAAGCTTTTACATTTACGAGCGTTTTTGCTTATAGCCTTACGAATTAAATTGGAAAAATTCCGGAAAAGTTTTATAAAAGGGTTTATATAATTAGCTATTTAATAAAATTAACTAGAGAAAAAACGGACTTAAAATAGTTAAGTTATATATATAAATATTGGTTTTTAATCTTTAAAAGTAAATAACTTTACGAGGCTAAGCCCGATTAAGTAATGAAATATATCATTAAATAGGTTACGTAATTACCAATATATTGATACAGGATGCACTACGCCACAGTAACTGTGGCTGAAGTTATTAAGGTTTAAACTTTTTCGATATAAGAAAAGCCGTTAGAGAAATGCATAAGACTCTCCCAACCTACCCTATAGTTTTTTTTTAATAACGTTTCTATTTATAACTTGACGGAATAAAATCGGATAAATCTCGGATGAGGTTTATAAAGAAGATTATATAATAGGCTTATTAACGACTTTAATAAAAAAAAGGCCGGACTTAAAATGGTTAAAATATATAAAGAAATATTATTCTTTAATACTTAAAAGTAAATAACTTTACGAGGTTAAAACTGATTAGGTAATAATATATATCATTAAATAGCTAATAAAATTATTAATCTAATGATATAAGTTGTACCATGATACGACTATTAATGGTGAAGTTATTTAAGTTTAAAGTTTAATAATATAAGAAAAGCTGTTAGAAAAATGCATAAGACTCTCCCAACCTACCCTATAGTCCTCGAGCCACTGGAGCCACTAAAGCCACAGCAGCCACAGGGGCCTTAAAGACACTAAAGCCACAGATTCCTCGAAATTTCCACGCTAATCTTCGGATTTTATCCTTTTCTATTAAAAAATTAATAACTTGACGAATAATTGCCCGATTAGGAAATAGTTGATGTCATTATGGAGCTAACTTAATTCCGGTTTTAATGGTCCTGAGTGCACGACGATACAACCATTCGCCGTAAAGATATTAAATGTTGAAAGTAAAGGTGATTTTTACTGTAGGCTTTTATAAGGTAAGAAGTGTGAAACTTAAGATTTTTTCAACGTTGAATGCTTTAAGTTTACTTAAGGATTTGTACCCAGGTTGAAATAAGGTAGCGAAATCGAAACGAAGCTTTATTTTAAGCGCTCTGATTGGTCCTTGAATGTAGGCCTTTTGATTAACCTAATTGCTTACAACTTTACAGCTATAACTTTATCGTCATACCCTTTTTTTACTTTATTAACTTTTCTCGATATATTTAAAGGGTAATAACTCTTACTATAAATATCGTATTGATATATACCTTATATTATTTTATAGCTAAAATTAAGCGCTTTATTTTAATATTAATTTTATCTTAGTGCAGCTTTTAGATATAGACTTATATAAGGTTAAATTCTAGTGGCTATAGATAGGGGTGGAGGGGTGTTACGTATTACTACTTCTGCCACTCCTACCATAACTACCGCTATATATTAACTTCTCTTGATATATTTAAAGGATAATAACTTTTATTAAAGATATCGTATTAATATGCGGTTTATGTTAATTTATAACTAGATTTAAGAGCTTTATCTTAATATTAATTACATTTTAATGCAGTTATTAAATATGGAATTATAAAGGGTTAAAATTTAATGGCTATAAAGAAGGGTAAAAAGGTGTTACGTATATTAAGGGGGTTGGAAGGGGGGAGAAAGGCTTTACCACACTTGTTAAACCTCCTGCCATAACTGCCACACTTATTACGAAAACTTTAATTAGCTTATTTTAATTAAATAAAGCGTTGGAAAGGCTGGAAGGGTGTTACGTATATAAGGGGGCTGCCACAACTACTATACTTACTGCCACGAGAGCTTTAATTAGCTTATTTTAATCGAATAAAGCGTACCAGTTAATTACGCAAGCGTAAAGCGAGGCGTAATTGGCTAGAGATTAATACGTAATAAAAAAGGAGAAAAGAAAAAAAGATAAAACGTATAAGATTTAAACTTAAGGCTTTATAGGTAGTTTATGCGTACGTAAGTGTAACCAATAAAAAATCGATTAAACTTAAGGATTATGCTAACGTAATGGGGTAGCCTTTAATATTTCAACTTTTAATGTTTTAAATAATAATAACTTTACGTATATACGTCGTATAAAGGTATAATATATATTAAAATAATATTATTTAAATGGCGGCTTTAATATACTTAAATAAATATTTTTATTAAATTTATCCGTTAAGTGATTTAATTAAAAAGAAAAAGCTTTTAAAAAAAGTAAAAAAATGCCTCGAATTTATTTATAATAAAAGGGTTAAAGAAATTAAATAATAAAGAAATTAATAAGAAAAAAACCGGAAACTTGTTAATCTGTAGAAAAATTCCCTGTAGAAAAGATTATTACGTATTAACATTTTTACTTATAACTTTACGGAATTAAGTCGGATAAATTTCGGATAAATATTATAAAAAACGGTACGTAATAAGCTAATTAATAAAAATAACTAGAGAAAAAGCGGACATAAAATAGTGAAATTATATATATAAATATCGGTTTTTAATATTTTAAAGCAAATAACTTTACGAGGTTAAGCCTAATTAAGAAATAATATATATTATTAAATAGCTTACGTAATTATTTATATAACGATATACGGTATATTACGCTACGCTTATTATGGCTGGAGTTATTTAAGTTTAAACTTTAAAGATATAAGAAAGGCCGTTAAAGAAATGTTTAAGACTTTCTTAACTTACCTTATAGTACTAAAAAAATAAAAGCTTTCATATTTACGACCGTTTTTACTTATAACCTTACGGAATTAAATCGGAAAAAGTCGGAATAAGTTTTATAAAAAGGTTTATTTAATTAATTATTAAATAAAATTAACTAAAGAAAAAACGAACTTAAATTAATTAAGTTATATAAATAAACATTTTTCGTTAACGTTTAAAAGTAAATATCTTAATAAAACTAAGCCGTAAAAATAAATTAAAAAAGCTATTAAATAAGCTATAAAGTTATTAATATAACGATATAAAATATATTAAGCTATAATTATTATAACTAAATTTATTAAGGCTTAAACTTTAAAAGTATAAAAAAGCCGTTAAAAATATATAAAACTTTCTTAACTTACCTTATAATATATAAAATTAATTATTTAATTAATAAAGAAATTAAATAATAAAAAAAACAGAAAAACCGTTAATTTATAAAAAAGTCCCTTCGAAAAAGATTATTACATATTAACGTCTTTACATATAACTTTATAAAATTAAATCAGATAAATTTTAAATTAACCTTATAAAAATATTTATATAGTTAGTTAATTAATAAAATTAATTTAAGAAGAAACAGACTTAAATAATTAAGTTATATAAATAAATATTATTTTCTAATTTTTAAAAGTAAATAGCTTTACGACATTAGGCCGGAATAAGAAATAAAAATTACCATTAAATAGCTTACGTAATTACAGATATAACAATATAAGATATACCACGTTATAATTACTATAGCTAAAGTTATTAAGGTTTAAAATTTAATAATATAAAAAAGGCTATTAAAGAAATATATAAAACTCTCCTAACTTACCTTATAGTCTTTTTTATTTAATAACGTTTCTACTTATAACTTAACGGAATAAAATCGGAAAAATCTTAAATGAGCTTTATAAAATAGCTTATATAATAGGCTTTTTAACAAAATTAGGTAAAAAAACACAAACTTAAAATAGTTAAGATATTTAAAAAAATATTAATTTTTTATACTTAAAAGCGAATATCTTTATAAAGTTAAGGCTAAATATATAATAATATATATCATTAAATAACTTACGTAATTATTAATATAGAAATATAAGATATATTATATCATAATAATTATAGTTAAAGTTATTTAAGTTAAAACTTTAATAATATAAGAAAAGCCGTTAAAGAAATACGTAAAACTTTTTTAACTTATCTTATAATATTAAAAGATTAAAAGCTTTTATATTTAATAACATTTTAACTTATAACCTTACGGGATTAAATCTGAAAAATCTTAAATAAACCTTATAAAAAAACCTTATAAAAAAGCCTATGAAAAAAGCTAATTAATAAAATTAATTAAAAAAAGAATAAACTTAAAATAGTCAAATTATATAAATAAATATTATTTTTTAATCTTTAAAAGTGTTAAACTTAATAAAGCTAAGATAAAATAAGAAATAAAAATTATTATTAAATAGCTTATATAATTATAAATATAATAATATAATATATATTGTTTTATAATAATTATCGCTAAAATTATTAAGGTTTTAACTTTAAAACTATAAAAAAGCCGTTGGAAAAATACTTAAAAAAATTTTAACTTATCTTATAATATTAAAGCTATTAAAGTTATAAACTTCTTAAAATTTCCACGTTAATCTTCGGATTTTTCTTTTTTATTTAAAAATTAATAACGTAACGAATAATTAATTAATCGAGAAATAATTAACGCCATTATAAAGTTAACTTAAATCCAGTTTTAATAATCTTTAATATATAATAATACAACTATATCTCGTAAAGATATTAAATGTTAAAAAAAAGGTGATTTTTACTATAAGCTTTTATAAGGTAAAACGTATAAAACTTAATAATTTTTTTAACTTTTTATATTTTAACCTTTTAATAATTTAAATAATAATAACTTTACGTATATACGTTATATAAAGTAATTATATATATTGATATAATATTATTTAAATGTTAGTTTTAATACGGTTAATTAAATATTTTTATAAACTTTATTTATTAAGTTATTTAATTAAAAAGATTTTAAGAAAAAAATAAAAAAAGTATTAAATTTATAAAAAGATTTTATTATAAGAGAAGTTAATAAATTAATTAGTAAGGAAATTATTTAAATAATAGGAAAATTAAAAAAAGGATTTTACGTAAAATAAATCAGATAAAATTTAAATAAGCTTTAAAAAGATATTTATAAAATTTCTTATTAAATATCTTTAAAGTTTAAAAATAAATAGCTTTACGAGGTTAAGTTTAAATAAAAAGTAATTTATATTATTAAATAACTTATAAAATTACGGTTATAATAGTTTTAATTATATTTTATTATAATAACGATAATTAAAATTATTAAAAGAAAAACTTTAAAAATAAAAAAAGCTATTAAAAATAAATTAATTTTTTAACTTACCTTATATTATTAAAGTTATAAATTCTTTTTATATTAATTTTTTAATTTTGTTTCTTTTATTTAAAAATTAATAACTTACCGAATAATTACCCGATTAGGAAACAATATATATGATTATTAAGATAACTTAATTACGGTTTTAATGCTTTTAAATATAAGGTGGGACGACCTTTCGTCGTAAAGATATTAAATTATAAAAATTAAAGGTTATTTTTATTACAAGTTTTTAAGTTACTACAGGGTAAGCAGTATAAAACCTGGCATTTTTTAAACGTTTAAATAGTTTAAATAATAATAACCTTACGTATATACGTCGTATAAAATTAAAAAATATATCATTATAATAATAAAATAATAGTAGATTTAATAAAGTTAAATACATATTTTTATTTAACTTATATATTAAGTTATTTAATATAAAAGAAAAGTTTTCTTTTAAATAAATTAATTATTAAATATTTTAACGTTTTATTTATTAGTAAAATATAATTACGTAAAGATTATAATGGTAATTAATATATAAAAATATACGATTAAATTATACTTAACTTAAAAAATTAAGAAAATTAAAATAAAAAGAAGGTTAAAAAGAAATTAAAAATATTAATACGTTTAAAAGTTTATAATTAATTAAATAAAAAGGTTATAAGTTAATAAAAATAACATTTATTTTTATTAATGTTATTTTATTAATATATTTAACTATGTATTTTTCTGATTTATTTTAAAAGGTTTATGATTTATGATTTTTATTAATAAAATGAAAATATTCTTATATTTTTTTTTTAAATTCGGGGTTATTGTGTCCACGCCGCGCGGGGACCTCATGTTTAAAGTAAGTGTTAGAGGTTTTAAATAAAATTTAAATTTATATTAATCCTTAAAAATCTTTTACTATATATTTTATAGTAAGACTTTTAAGTTATATCGTTAATGGTAAAAAGATTTAAAAGATTGATAATTATATTAAAGCTTTTAAAAAGTTAAGTTTCTTTAACATCTTAAATATCTTAAAAACTTATTTAAATATATCTAAATAACTAAGAAAAAAAATAATATGATATGATATTAAAGCTATATTGTTATAAGTATATAAAATAACCTTATTAATAGAAATATAAGAAAAAGGATTATTACTTATGAAAGTCTTTAAGTAAATTAGGTAAATATATATTTTAAAAGTAAAATTTAAACTTATTAAAAAAAAGCTAAAAGTTTTTAAAGAGTTATAAAAATATTTATATATTTAGTATAATATTTATTATAACGATTATAATAGGCTTATTTTTATAAAAGTAAATGTTTATCTTAAGGTTTAAGGAGTTATAATATTTTAATTAAATATTAATTAAGATAAAAAGTTTATATCTGGGAAAAATATACTTATAAATTAAATCAAACCTATCCTTTTTATATTTAAGTTAATTATAACGATTAAAAAAAGATATAAAATAACTAAATTAAAGATAATAACTTTATTATAGGTTTATTATAAGAATAAAAAGTTATTAACGTCCATACAGTTTTTAGTGAATGTATTTATTAATTATATAGTTATTAAAAGGATTGTTAATTATATATTAATGAAGATTTTAAACCTTAATAAGGTAAATTTTAAACTAATTAATATTATTTCCTTCTTATCTTAATTTAACTTGAATATTATTCATATCCTTAAGTTATTAAACGTAATGCTTAATGTATTATTAAGGTTACTTATAGTGATTTAAAAGGAGAAGGATACTTAATTTAAAGCTAGTAAATTTAATAATATTTAGGAGGATTTTAATATAACTTATTTTACTATTAAAGATAGCCTTAATTAAAACTTTACAACACCTATAATTAGTAACGTCTTTAAGGAATAAATTATTAAGGGTTATATTTTAAATTTTAAATATGGAAAGGTATATAAGATTTTATTTAATAAAGTTAAAAAGGATTTAAAGGTTATTAAAAAAAAAGCTAAAGAGGAGCGTAATATTGTTAAAAAGAATTTAAAGAAGAATGTTAAAAGTTTTAAGATTAAGTTTATAAAGTTTAATTATAAGGTTAAATACTTTATATCGTTTATTTTTATAAATGATTTTTTATATTACGTTAATTTAAAAGGTAATAAAGGATTTTATATATTTAAGAGTTATATTAAATTAATCCTTAAACTAGTATATAATAAAAAGCATTATTTTAGTAAAAATAAGATAATAAAAGATTTATAAAGTATTTACTTTTTTTATAAATATTGATATATTAAGTAATTTTATAAATATTATCTTATATATTATGAGAATTAGTAAGATTAATAAGCATTATTAAGATAATTAATGTTTATTTAAATATTTAATATTCCTTATTATATGATAACGTTAAATATTATTATAAATATATTTATTATTAACTTTATTAAATATTATTAAGGAATAAAAGGTTATAATAAATTTAACATTTTATTAACTATTATTTATAAAAGTAGTAAAAAAACGTTATTAATATTTAAAAATAAAAGATATATTATTAAGGATTAAGCTTAAATAATCCTTCTAAACCTATATATGGTTAATTAAAAATTACTTATAATCATTATTTATAACTAAGATCTTAAATAAATATTAAACCTATAAAAAGAAATATTTATTTTATTAAAAGTAAATATATTATTTTTTATAACTTATTACTTATAAATTAACAACGCCTTCAAAAGAAAGAATTATATCGTAAAGATAATTATTCGCTTTTATATAGTAATTAATCTTGATATTTTTTAGATAATTATTATAACTAAGTTATAATATTATTTAAATAATTTTTTAATAAATCTAATAAGTAAAAGCCTTAACGAATTAATTTTAGGATTTTAATCTTATTTAATATTAAATATATTAAATAGTTAAAAAGGTAAGGTAATTTTTAATAATATTAGAAAAGTCTTTAAAATAGAAAGATTTAAGAAGGTTATATAATGAGCTGGAGCGGGAGCTTTAAGGGAAGGGATAGAAGAGCTATCTGGGCTTTATAAAGCCGTAGATCAGGTTTTACGCTCCTGTCCTGTATATTTGAAACGATTAATAAGAAAGAAAGATAATATAGTAATAAGAAGGGCGTTATATTTAAAGAATATGGTAATTTAAAAAACGTTATTAAATTGCGATAATAATGTCTATGATATTAAAACTACGGCTTAAAAGTAAAGATTATAAAATAAAACGAATTAAAATACGCTAATTAGTACTTAAACCATATACACGTAACTATTATATCCTTAAAACTCCCACCTTAACTTATCCCTTTTTAAATATAACTATAATATTTTTATAAGGCTATATTTATAAAAAGATTAAGGCTAAAATAATAATTAAAACCTTTTTACCATTTTGATTATTATTTAGGTTTTAAGTTAAATCTTAATTTTATTAATTTAATAATCTTATCCCTTATATTAGCATAATTAAAAGCTACTTTTATTTTAACCTTCCAACGTTTAATATCTTTTTACAGCCATATTTTTAAGTCTTTTATAATAACTTTTTAATTATAACTGCCTTAACCTTTTCAGGCTACTAAAAACATAGGTTAAGATTTAAAACCTAAGGTCTTATAAGTATCATTAACTTACTTATAAAGATAAAAGGTAATGCCTTTAGTGTAAATAATAAACCTTATAATTTTAAGTTTAGGTGTTAGATTTAGGGAAAAAAGATTGTTGTATATTAAAGATATAGGTATTTTAAGAGCTGTCTTAAATATAAGCTTAAATTTTTACTTAGGCTTAAGCTTATTATTAAAAGTCTAAATAAGTACCTCCTTTAAAGCTTACCTTATAAGAGAAATGGGTAATATAAATAACTTAATCTTAATTAACGATATTAAGTTATCTTAAAAAAGATTTTTAAGTATCGTTTTAAAAGTCTTTTTAGATTTATTAATAGGTATAAATCCTAAAGATAAAAAATAAAATATTTAAGGGTTAATCCATATACTTACATACTAAAATATTAATTCGATAAATGCCTTTAACATACTCTAAAAACTTATGGTAAAAGAAGTAATAAGTGATTATAATACTAAAGGTCTTTTATAAGTTAAGTATAGAAATAGTAATACTTAATAGCTATAATTTTAACCGTTTTTCTAATTAATAAAATTAAAATAAACCATTTTAGTAAGCTTTATTATACCATAACTTATTTTTTTGATTTAAGAATCTTTTAAGAGAGTAAATATATGTAAAGTTTTATACGTATCTCTTAAAAGCATATTAAAATAATAGACTCTCTATTAATTAAGGATATAAATTATGTAATAAAAGTATATTAAACCGTTTCTAAGATTTACTTTCTTTTAATATAGGTTATTTAAATATATATAACCTAAATGGAAAAGAGTCTTAAATATATAGGATTTAAGTACGTTTTAAACCTGCTAATTAAAGCCTCTTTTAAAATTATGCCGTAGCAGTTATATAGAAAATTTGATAGTAACTATTCCAAGCAGTAAATCTTTAGTAGTTATAACCTAAAGTAACTATATCACTTTAATAACTACCTACTCCTTTCTATAATAATTATTAAGGACGTTTATTAGATTTAAGGCTTTAACAACTTTCTAAAGATTTTAATTAAGATTAGATAATACTTATCTATCGTTAAATATCTCCTCATATTACTCAATTAACAATTATCTATTATAAAATATTATAAAGCAGATTAATAAACTTATCTTAAAGTTAAATAAATATTAAAAATCATTATTACTATTATAAATGCTTTATATAAGCTTATTAATCTCTTAAAAACCTCTTTACACTACATTTTCTTCAATATTAACGACATATTTAATAATTAAAGCCATTATGAATAACCTAATAATAACAAATAACGTAATAGTAACTTTTTTTAAGTAAAATTGTATAAAAATGTAAAAAATGATCAAGGGTAGATGATTAAAGCTAATATATACCTCTTAAGTTAATATAAATTAAATTTAAACCTTTAATAATCTTAAAATATATTATTATTCTTTTTAAAAATATAAAATCCTTAACCAATTTTAAAAGATTATTCATAACTTAATCATTTAACTTAAATAAATAAATTTAACCAATAAAACGGCTTATTTAAATAATAAATATTGTTATATTATAAAATTATTAATTTTACTTCCTTCCTTACCCTCTTTTTTTCTTTCTTTCTCCTTTTCTTCGATTTATTAAGAAATTTATTGCTTATTAATCATATCTAATAATTCAAGCGAAGGCGTACGGCCGATAACACTTAATAAGGAGGCTCTTACTAAATATGATAAAGTGTTATAAGGTAATTATAAAAGCTTTCTTTTAAATATAAGTCTAAATAAGTATAAGGGTTAAGAACTATTTAAAGATTATATTAAACCTCTTTTAATGATTATTTTTAGGCCTGGTTTTAAGATTATTTTAAAGGCTTTTATTAAGGTTATTATTAAAAGTAATAATATAATTAAGAAGATATTTATAAATAAGTTATAAGGGATATTCTTAAGCCGATTTAGGGATAAAAGATATAATGTTAAATTATTAAAAGTTGTTATTAATTAAGTTATTTTAAAACGTTAAAAGTTAAATAAGAGGTTTAATATTATTAGAATAATATTTTTTTTTTATTTTTTAGTAAGTTTAAAGCGTAAAAGCTATTTCAAATCTTATCCTTAGTTTATATTATAGTAAGTTTATAATAATGATATAATTTTATAACTTAAGAAAGGTTAAAATCTTTAAAATTTAATTTTAAAATTACTTTTTTAAGGATTAATTTATTATCGATAAATTAAAATAAATAAGTAGCCTTTTTATCTTATAAAATATTTACCTTATATTAATATTAAAAGATATTTTAATACCTTTTAATTAATATTTTCTTGGGTGTTGTTTAAGGTAAATATATATGCTAGGATGTTTAATTTATTAGATTTTAGGTAGTTATAAAGTTAAATTTATAATATTTTTTATTAGCTTTAAGGATTTTATTATTTAAGATGAAATTAATATATGTTAAGTTTTTATAAGGTAAATTAATTAATAAATATATAGCATATTTAAATAGTAATTCTTATTAGGTTATAAGGTTTTTTATTTAAATTTATAGGCTTTTTAATAAGGTCTTTTGTAAATATTATGAGAGATGTTTTAAGGATTTTAAGTTTAATAGTTATGTTAGGATATGGCCGTTTTTTAGTTGTTAATTTATTTCTAATATAGCTGAAGGAGTTTATAAAGTATGTTATTATTTTATAGCAGGGTATTTATATAAATTCTAGGACGATAAGCATATGTATCTTAAGGTTTAATATTTATGTGATCTTTTGTTAAAAGAGGATATAAATATCGAAAATATCTTTATAAGAAAGATGATTAACGGCTTAAAATTTTTAAGGTAAGTTGAGAAATATGTTAAATCTTTAGATTAATAAGTAATTAATGTAAGGTAAGTGTTACTTATAAGTAATTAAGTATTAAGGTAAGTAGTAAAGGATATTAATTAAAGGATTTATAAAGAATATTATAAAAGAGTATATTATTTTAAGTCGTCTTTATTTAAATAATATCTAAATTTAGGTAAATTAAGTATTAAAATGTAATAAATGATAAAGAAGTTAAGCTATAAATAATAATAAAGATTTAATAACTTTTAAATATATGATTTAATTAAGTAAATTATTAATCTTCTTCTTCTTCCTCCTTTTTATCAGATTTATCAAACTTATCGTCCATTATAGCGTATCCCTTTTTTTATTCTATAAAGATTTAAACCTTTATAAAGCCGGTTCTTTATATAATCTTATAGTTAAATTTTATAAACTCCTTTTACATTTGATTAATACTTAACTAGGTGATATCCTTAAGAACTTTTCTTAAAAGATTATTAATAATCCAAATATTTTCTTTAAGGTTTACAGGTTTTTAAAAGCCTTCTTTATCTTATATAAAGTGTTTTAACCTTTCCTTTATAAACATATTATATACAATTAAGCTTTTTAAGTTTTTAATAATATATTTAAAATTATTATAAACCTTATATATAATATAAGGATTATTTTAATTATATTTAAGCTTATTTTTCTAAGATTTATTAATATATTTTAAAAGGTTATATAAGAGTATTAAATCATTCTTTTATAATAATATTTTCTTTATCTTAAAGGTAAATTTAACGTTATTATAATTAATTTATTCTTTACGTTTTTAAATAATAATCTTAGATACTTTTTCTACGTTATCCTTTTATTTTTTAACCATTTTAACTCTTATAGTTAAAAAGTTAATCTTAAAAAAAACGTCTTTTTAATTTAGGACTTTTTAAAAAGGTATAATAATTTTAATTAAGAGTATAAGATTTCTTCCATATACTAATTTATAAAGGTTAAGGCTATATTCTTATATTAAAATCTTATTAATAAAGATTATAATATTTAACTTTAAAACTTACCTTTTATAAATATTATTAATTATCTTCTTAAATATTACTTTAATCAATTTATAATTAACTTTTACTTATCTTTAAGTTTATAGGAAATATATTAAGCTAACATTTTTATATATGCCTATTATTTTATATACCTTAATAACATTAACCTTAAATTTAAAGCTTTTATTAACTTTAATTTTTAAAAAAATATTATATTATATTAAGATCTTTTTAATAAAGAACTTAATTATTAAAATAAAATTAACTTTATAAAAAGTTTTATCTTTTAAATAATCCTTTAATTATTTTTAAACTTTAATAATAATAATATACTTATAATTATTAAACATATATTAAATATTTATTATTTAGTAAATAAAGAAATCAATAAGCCTTAAACTTTTTATAAAATTTATAAGCTTTTTAATATTTACTTTTTAACATTAAAGATAAGATTAAAACGTTTTAATAATATAATTATATATACCTTTTTAATAATATATTATTAAAATTCTTTTATAAATTAACTCTTTTTCCTTATAGCCATAATTAATATGGTATAATTAAACTATCTTTTTCCTCTTTAATTTATCGTTAATAATTTAATATTAATAATATCTTTTATCTTTTTTTAAAAAAAGAATATTATTTTAAACCATATATTTTAAAGCCTTTTACTTAAAAGAAGTTCTAACCTTTTAATCTTTTTTTAATTAATCTTTAATAAACTTTTTTAAAAACTTTAAAATAATTATAAACAAAGTTATTTCTTAAGATTTAATATTCTAAATCTTCTTAAAATTTAAGATAAAAGTCTTAGCTTCTAATTAATTATAAGAGTTAAAAATTTATAAAATATTAATTAATATTAAATTTAACTATAAATTAATAAAATTGTTAACGTTTCCTTTTTATTAATTATTTTACAAGTTTAATAAATTATTAAGCTTCTTAAATAAAGCGTTTATAATGGTATTCTTTTTATTAAATATATAATAAATTTTAAAATTAAATATTTTAATATAGATGATCCATTTTATAAGAAATATGTTAAATAAGTTTAAAAATCTATCGTTTAATTAAGCGATAAGTATTTTCGCATTTATCTTAAGCTTAAACTTAACGCCAAAAAGATAATTATAAAGCTTTTTAAAAGATTTTACCATTATTAAATACTCCTTTTTAATAATATCATAATTTAGCTTAAAACCCTTTTAACAGTCCGATTTAAATCTTGCAAATTTAAAATTATCATCTTTATTTAATTGGCCTATAATATAACCCCATCTTTTACTTAAAGTATTAATTTTTAAGATAATTAATAATCTTAACTTATAATTAATCATTATAAGATATAATACTATTATTAAAACTTTCTATAAGATAAATATTATTTATTATTAAGGTTTTTTTTATTTAAATAGCTTATTCTTTTATAATAAAATGGTTAAAGAAAATATTATAAGAATATAATGATTAACTTATATTTAAAAGTAAATAATTATTTTAATAAATATCCTAATTTTAGTTATGTTCTTATACTTTTTTTATTTAAAGATCTTTAAGATTTTTACTTTATTAAGCCATCTTTTATTAATATTATATATATAGTTAATAATCTCTGCCATTTAGTTATAGAAGATTGATTTAATAGTATTAATAGTAATACCTTTAAGTTTAAAATTTAAAAATATATTATTAAAATTTTCAAAATACTTTAAAATAAACTGTTAAACGTTAGAAAAAACCTTTTAATTATTATATATAATCTTTAATCCTTTAACTTTTATGTTGTTAAAAAAAGATTTATATATATAAGATATTAGGTTATAAAAAAAACGTATAATAATTTTTAAAAAATATACTATTAAATTTATAGCTTCTTATAAAAGAGTGGTCATTTATAATAAACTGATTAATATTATAAAGATAATAAAGTCTTTATTAAGTATTAAAAGAATAACTTAATTATAATTAAAGAAAAAGTTAATTATTAAAAGGATAATATATATAATAAATTCTTTAATAAACTTATTGTAGTTTTTAAGGAAAAAAGCATCCTTAATTGTTTTTAAATTAAGCTTAATTATTAAATTAATTAATTAAAGATTACCGTTTTTTTTAATATAAAGAATTAAAGGTTATAATATAAGTTATAACCTTTTTTAAAAAGATTATTATTAAATCTTTTTTAAAAGAGTTAAATTATTTTAGGCTTTATAGGTGTTAAGATTAAAATATTTTTAATTTATTATATTTTATATGGTATTATTTTAATTATATAAAGAGGAGTAATTTTGTTTTATATTTTTTTAACTTTATTAAAGTTTTATGTTAAAGTTATTTCTTTTTGATAGAGAATTTTTATAAGGATTTCTTTTTTTTAATTAATAAGGTTTGTATTTTTAAGCTTTTTTAAGATATTAGTTAACCTTTTAAAGGATAATCTAATATCTTTAAGCTTTTTTACGAATTTGGGAAAGATATTTTTATAGGGGCTTTTTTTCGAAGATTTATCAAGGCTTTTAACGTTTTTAGCGGCTTTTTTTAATATTTTTTCCTTTTAATTAAATGTTTTAAGGGGCGTTAATTTGTTAAAAGGAATGTCGTTTATAAGGTAAACTTTTTAAGATTTAAGCTTATATATAATATTGATTAAGGCCGGCTTTTAGTTGTTATATCGTTTTACTTTATTGGCTTCCTTTTTAGCCTTTTTAATTAATTTTTTAATAGCTATTTTTATAATTTTTAAGAAGTTATTGTTAATAATGGTTATTATAAGCTAGTTTCTTTTCTTTAATTTAAAAAGGGGTTCTTTTAATGTGGGCAGCCTTAAAGTTATTAGAGGCTTAATCGGTTATCCTTTAGTATTATTAAAGATGTTAATGGTGTTAATCTTTATAAATAAGTTGTTTTAAATTATTTAATAAGTTATTAATGGTTGTTTTAATTCTTATAAGGTGTAAAGCTTATGTTCGTTATTAAGACGGTTTTTAATAATAACGGCGTTTAATTTTCTTAATTATATAAGTTTATTAAGTCCTTTAAGGTTTAATTAAGACCGTTATAAAAGGATAAGGGGACTTTTATCTTTATTAAGTTAAAAATTAAATATCTTATAAATATATCTTTTTTAAAATGGAATATTATTTTAATTATAAAGATAAAGTTAATTTTTAATAATAACTTTAATAAATATTAAACGTTATTAATTATGTAAAGTAATATTATAAAGCTTTACCTTATAATCCATAAAAGCTTTTTTATAATATTAACGTATTAAATAGTTTTAAAGGTTATGTTAAACCTAAATTAAGAAAATAAGGTTATTTTTTAAGATATATCATATTTTATATAATAAGATTTAATTATAATATTAATTTAAATACTAATATTAATAATCTTTAAAATAAGGCTTTTATCTTTTATTAAGTTAATTTTAATAATAAGTTTAAGTAAAGATTAAATATATACTTTAAGGTCTTTTAAAAGAAATAGTTAAATTAAAGGCTTACTTTTTTAATATTAAAGGCTTAAAGATTCTTATATGGTAAAAGTTTATATAAGTTTTTAATTAGTAGTTTTAAATATTAATCTATTTTATTTAAAGGCTTTTATAACATCTTTTATAATATCTTATATAACTATTTTAATAAATTTTATAAGGATCATTCCTTTGTTTTACTTAGTTAAAAATTAGTAAATAAAATTATTAAATTTAGGTAAATATTTGATTAGTTAGTTTTAGGTTAATTTAAATTTTTTTAAGAAATTAACGTTTAATTGTTTTATTTAAAACTTTATAACCTTAAGGTTATATAAATTTTTAGCCTTAATATTTATTTTTTTAAAAGGTTTTATAAAAAACTTTATAAAAGGTTTTAAAGGTTTTAAAAGCTTTATGGTAGTGTTTTTAAGTAAATTAAGGCGTAAAACTTCCTCAATGTCGTTTTTGTTTAAGATGCTTTAATTAATAAGCTTTCTTAAATTACTCTTTTATCGCTTAATAGCGTTAATTTTAACAATTTTTACAAATTCTTATTAATAAATAAACTTAATATAGTTAAATTTATCTTAATTAATTATCGTCTTAACTTAAATATAATTTAATAAATTGCCTTTATTATATAAGTCTTTAGCTAAACTAAATATTAAAATTTAAATTAAAAGTTAAATTAATTTTTATAGTTAAAATTTAAAGTTTAAATTAATATACCTCTTAGTAATTAAATAATCGTAAGCTTTTTTTATAAGCTTATCCTTTATAAAATAAGTTTTATATATTTATTTTAAGATAATATACTTAATAAAGGCTTTTGCTTTCTTAGATTTAACTATGATATACTTAAAGATATAAATGTTTTATAGTTAATTAAAGCCTTTACTATTATTTAAAAAGTATTAATAAGTATTTTAATTATAATAAAAGATTCCTTAATTATTTAAAAAGTCTTTTAATTAATATTTAAAGAATTTATATCTTAATTTAACATAAAATTAATATTAATTTAGCTTATATCTTTTAAATTAAGGCAGTAAGTTAATATTAATATAATTATTAAAATTAAAGAACATATTAACTAAGGGTTATTACTTAAAAGATAATTATAACCTTTTAATCTTAAGGTTAAAAAGTTATAGCATAAAGGTTTATATCGTATTAAGGTATATTTAATTGTTATAAACTTTGTAATTAAGTTAATTAAGGAATTTTAATTGTCTTAAAGTATGGCGTATTTAATTATATTCTTATTTAAAGCTTTTAAGATTTTAACGATAATAGTTAAGTTTTAAATTTATTAACTATTTAGTAATCTTTTTTATAATTAAATTACCGGCTTAAGATTAATTATTATATTTTAAAATAGTCTTAATTAATGGTAGGTTTTAATTTAAATTAAATTCTTAAAATTAAATATAACGTAGTTATATTTAAATAAAAAGTTACTTTTTTTGATTTAATAGTTAAAATATTAAATATTATCTTTAAATAAGTAGTTATTTTAAATCGATATTATTATTAGCTTACTTTTAAATATTTTAGATTAGGTTGTTATAACTTATTTTTTTTAAGCTTTTATAACCTTTTACGTTTATAAATAACGTTATTTATATAATCCTTTTTTTATTAATTTAACTTAATAATAACGTAATATTATATGTTGATTAATCTTTAAATAATTATTTTATTAAAGCTTTATGTTTTATTGTTAAGGTATTAATATTATTAGGTTTTAAGAAGATTAGTCTTTATTTAAAGGTTTTAATTTATTTTTTAAAAGATAAATGTTATGTTAAATCGTTAACTTTAAAATATACTTTTAGGTTAACTTTTGTTACTTTTTAAGTGGTACTTTTCTTAACGATGTAGTAAATTATATTTTTAACTTTTAACGTTATGGCTTAATAAGGAATTTTATAAATAATATTTTTATCGTTTATATGAGATATAATAAATAGTCGATTAATCTTTTTTAGTTAGTTTAAAATATTATAACTATTAAAACAATATTAAGGATATTTATTAAAGGTAAGAGGCAGTAAGGCTATTATATAATATAGAGTAGGAGATATTTTAAAGGTAGTTGTAGGATTTGTAGTAGTGTTTTACTGTTAAGTGGGACTTATAAACGGGTTGGTCTTATTATTGTTATTGTTACTATCTTTAAATTTTAGAGTTATGGCTATAAGTGTTTACTTTTTAAGGGTTTTAGGCGTGGATATTTTAAAAGGTATTATATTGGAAAAGGTATAAGAGGTTGTATTAATAGGCGTAGTATATTTATTAAAGGTAAGTAATAGCATACGAAGTATATAAAACTTAAAGGTTTTAATATTTAAGGTTAAGGTAATATTAAAGATATTTATATATAAACGATATGATAAAAATTTAAAAGATTCCTTTATTATAAAAGTAAAAGAATTAAGATTATATATAAAAGGTTTTTATAAAAAATTAATTTAATAGTAATAATGGCAATAAATAATTTCTTATAATTTTAAGCTTTAAATTTTAAAGGTATAGCCGATATTTATATATTAATTAACTAGTAAAGGCGTTTAATATAATCTTTTAAAAGTTTTTAATTAATATTTTAATTTAATTATTTTAAACTTAATATATCGTTATATTAAAGTTATTATAATATTAAGTACGATAAATAATATTAAAAAATATTTTAAGATCTTTTATAATATTTATTAAAAAACTTATATATATAATTAATCTAAGGTAATAAAGAGCTTTAAAATAATGTTATTATATTAATCGTATAAGTTAAAAATAGTAAGATATCTTGTTAGTATAAGAGAATATTATAAAGTATCTTTAATTTTAAGCTTTAATTGTTATATTTTAATATTAGTTATGTAAGTTATTATATTATATATCTTAAATATAATAAATAAAGCTTTTAATTTTATATATTTTCCGATATCGTAATATTTTTTTAATATTTTATATTAATTTTTATAATATGGCTTATAGGTTTTAAAGCTATATATTTATATATTTTTAGATTTTAAGTATTATGGTTTTTAAGTTATTAAATCTTTAATACTTTTAAGGTTATATTTTATATCTTTAATCTTTTATTTTAAGTATTTTTATTAATCAGCGTTATTATAATAAGTTAATAATAAATAAGTTTTAAAAGATTTTAAATAATTGCTGTAAATAACTTCATCTTTAAATTAAAAGATGTTATAATTACTTAAGCTTTTAAGGTTTTTAACGCTTCTACTTATTTAATATTATAAGATTATTATCTATTCTTACCTTATTTAAACCGATTAAAAAATAATCCTTTTAAGATTAAAATTATAAGTTTAAATCTTATAATAATTACTAAATAAGTTAAAGTAAAAGCTTTAAGGAAAAAGATAAAAAAGTTATTTAAGCTTTATAAAACTATAAATCAAGTTTTACGCTCTTGCCTTATATATTTAAAACAATTAATAAAAGAGAAAAATAATGTAGTAATAAAAAAGGCGCTATATTTAAAAAATATAATAATTTAAAAAACGCTATTAAATTATGATAATAATATTTATAATATTAAAGTTATAACTTAAAAGTAAAGACTGTAAAATAAGATAAGCTAAAATACATTAATTAATACTTAAACTTTATATACGTAACTATTATACCTTTAAAACTCCCGCCTTAACTCATTATTTAAGTTTAAACCTTAACGATGTAAGAAAAACCGTTGGAAAAATGTTTAAGACTTTCTTAACTTACCTTATAATATTAAAAAATAAAAGCTTTTATATTTACGACCATTTTTACTTTTAACCTTACGGAATTAAATCGGAAAAATTCCGAATAAGTTTTATAAAAAGGTTTATATAATTAACTATTTAATAAAATTAACTAAAGAAAAAACAAACTTAAATTAATTAAGTTATATAAATAAACATTATTTATTAATGTTTAAAAGTAGATAACTCGACGAAACTAAGCTGTAAAAGGGATAAAAAAATACTATTAAATAGCCTACGTAATTACACATATAATGCTATAAGATGCACCGCGCCACGATTACTATAGCTAAAGTTATTAAGGTTTAAACTTTTTCGATATAAGAAAAGCCGTTAAAGAAATACATAAAACTCTTTTAACTTAATATTTTATAGTTTTTTTTAATAACGTTTTTATTTATAACTTAACGGAATAAAATTAAATAAATCTTAAATAAGGTTTATAAAAAAGATTATATAACGGGCTTATTAACGAATTTAATTAAAAAAAGACCAGACTTAAAATGGTTAAAATATATAAAGAAATATTATTTTTTAAAACTTAAAAGCGAATATCTTTACGGGGTTAAGGCTAAATACGTTATAACATATATCATTAAGTAGCTTACGTAATTACGAACATAAAGGTATTTTTTTAGGGTTAGGGTTAGGGTTAGGGTTAGGGTTAGGGTTAGGGTTAGGGTTAGGGTTAGGGTTAGGGTTAGGGTTAGGTTTAGGGTTAGGGTTAGGGTTAGGGTTAGGGTTAGGGTTAGGGTTAGGGTTAGGGTTAGGGTTAGGGTTAGGGTTAGGGTTAGGGTTAGGGTTA